>CAUYSK010064899.1:0-67794 GCA_963575035.1 Avahi laniger | reverse complement strand
TCCCGGCCCCTCGCCCCGCGCCCAGGCCTGGCTGGGGCTGGGGACTCGCGCTTCCCGCCGGGCGGCTGGGGGCAGCGGGGGTGTATTCTGCGGGGAACGATTTGTCTAAAGCGGCTCTTTGTTTCCCCAAGGGGAGGGACTTTGCAATTACGTTTCCCCCTCATTTACCTTACTTAAGACTGGAGTCTTGTGAACTAAAATAAAATCTTAACCCCCTGCCCAGCTGACTGAATGGACCCCTCTTGCCGAGGGGACCCCAGAAACACCCTAAAGCTGAGTTGCTGGCCACGCGAAGGGAGCTCAGACTATGCCACTGTATACACATGGTGCTCGCTGAATTGGAATGTGCTAGAAGTTTAAAATACAGAGTTATTTTGAAAGATTTAGTACAAAAAACCAAACTTCATTAATAAGATATTGATCACATGTTGTAATGATGTTTTGGATACATTGGGTTGAATAAATTATTTCAATCAATTCCGTGTCTTTCCTTTCCTTTTCTGTTGCTACTGGAAACATTAAGACGACACGCGTGACTCACACCTCACTTCCGCGGCATTTCCGGCAGCCGTCGCCGCCTGAGCGGATCCCTCCCTTTGCAAAGCCCAGGCCGCCTCCTCAAAAGACCAGAGGCCAAGAAGCTTATGAAATCGGAAAATTTTAAATAATTGCTATATTGCTTTCCGTTTTGAGTATCATATGTGTTTTTCATACATGGATATAACCTTACACACAAGGCTAAACGCGCGGATTCTCCAGCAGCGCCGGTCGCGCGCGGAGGGGAAGCCCGCCTCGCAGCCGTGAACGTGTGCGGTCCTGTCACCTGTCACTCGCGGCCCCGAGAGGCGGGGCTTGGCGCCCTACCCAATCAGGGACGCTGGGTGGGAACTGTCCAATGAGGGCGCAGCAGGAGAGGAAGGGGCGGCTCCCAGGACCCGCCTGAGCCTTTGTCTCCTGCCGCAGCCGCCCGGCGACGTCTGTGTTCCCTGCTTTCTCCTCTGCGGTAGGAGGGCCAGGTGGCTGTGCCGCAGCGTCTGCCGCCCTGTGACCTGCGGGAACGGGAGGTCTGCAGGGAGGATGCCGGGACACCGCGGAAGCCGGGAGATGGTGAGCGTGCGGGGCCGGGAGTCCCGGGGGCTGGATCCGGCCGGAACAGGCTGTGGCGGAACTGGGGCCTGCCGCGTCAGCTCCGGCGTCCAGGGACCGAGTCCCCGCTGACGCGGCGCGGCCGCAGACGCCTCTGGCCACGGGGCGGGGTGGGTGGGCTGGGCCGGCTGCCGGAGCTCTCGGCGTCCGTCCCCTTCCCGCAAGTGACTTCGGCCCCGACCGAAGCCTGTCTGGGCAGCTCTGCGCCTGCAGCCCCGCGTCTCCCCAGAGTGTGCGGGACGACGGGAGGGTCCTCGGGGAAGAATCCCCACTCGATGTGCGGGGCTCCTGCGTGGGGGGAGCTGTGGTCCCTGGGGTCCCCGTTCCTCCGTTCTCCTTTTGAAAATTAAACTAAGGCGCCGTTAGAATAGGAGTTTATTAGAGCAAACTGCGATTAATTAGGAAGCTCTCGGGCAGGTTTGCGGTTTGAGGTCCACCGGCGGGGCTTGAAGGAAAGGCGTTTATAGGTGCATGAGGATTCATAAATTGCTTGGTTACAGTTAGGTAGTCGCCTTATTTGGACTATCAAGGTGGCTATGTTCTGGTTGCATAATCAGAGGCTAATAAACAGTTTAATAGTTGGTAAAGCCTAAATTGTTTCTCTGTAAATTAGTAATTTACAAAAAAAAATGCATTTGGATTAGATTTCAGTATTCTCAGGTGGGAACCCAGAAAACGAGAGTCGGTTCAATCTGCCTCCTAAATAGTTATTTACAGTTTTTTTTTTTTTTGAGACAGTCTTGCTTTGTCACCCTGGGGAGAGTGCAGTGGCATCTTCATAGCTCACTGCAACCTCAAACTCGTGGGCTCAAGTGATCCTCTTGCCTCAGCCTTACCAGCACTCCAGGGACTATGGGCCTGCATCAGGACACCAGCTAATTTATTTCTATTTTTAGTAGAGATTGGGTCTTGCTCTTTCTCAGGCTGGTCTTGAACTCCTGAACTCAAGCAATACTCCTGCCTCAGCCTGCCAGAGTGCTAGGATTACAGGCATGAGCCACCAAGATTGGCCTCATTTACATTAATAACCCTGATTGAAAAGCAGAGACCTGAGCTCTGTGACTCCAAGCTAAGGCCAATCTTGAGCCTGCAAAAAAAGGTCATTGAAGGCCCAGTGAGTTCTTTCCGGCAAGCCTCACCTGCAGGTGTTCCCAGCCTGCTCACACCAGCCATGGGAGCATCCCTTTATACTGAGAGGTGCTACAGAGCCCTGGAAAACTGGGGACCCACAGGAAGATTTGTTTGGGTTTGGGATGGAAAGAGTGTTTGATGCCCTTTCTGAGAGTGCAATTGTTATTGTCCTGGGGCTGTTTTTAGACATGGACAAAACATTTCAGATTTAGATGAGAAGTGACTTTATTGCAAAGGAGTATTGCAATAGGGGGAAAGTACCAAATATAAGATCTGCAAGCATCTCAAAGGTTAGGCAGAAAAGGGCTTTCTTTTCTAGGGAGGAGTAAATAAGACAGGTGGGGGGGAGGGCCGGATGTGGGGTGGCAAAGTTAGATGGTAAATGAGAGGCTGATTTACCCTGAAGGCAGACTGTTCTTAGGAGGGCACAGTGAGGGGCTGTGTGCTGGCTAAGGCTGAGGGGGCATCAAAGTTCAGGGGCCTGGCAGAAGGAGAGTAACTTAAGCCATATTTGGCTAGCAAACACTCTGTTCAGACCAGTGAAAACACAATTGTTCATTTGTTCATCTAATTGTTTATGAGGCAAAAATGGGAATTTGTAGACTCTGTGCTGGCTTTGTGATAAGTAAAACAGGGAGCACCATCTAAGTCCAAATGTAAAGGGTGCTTCTTTGCAGTGAGCTGCTCTTAATGTACACGAAGCAGGGGATTGCTGTTACAGGATTACCTTCCAGCCCAGCCTCCCCGCCGCTTTCCCTGGTGCACACATGCCTTCCATTTAGCCGTTTCTAAGTGCAACAATTTGATGAAATAATAAATGTAACTAAAGTGTTTTGCTGAGTTCCATGAGTAGTTGTATCAGGTTATTGAACTTGAGAAGGAGGTTATGGCAACCCCTGGTTTATAGGCAGTTGTTGGAAGTCTGGATGGGCCCTCAGGGCTTGCATCTGGCATCTGAAGTGTGAGCACTGATGTGGGACTGAGCCCTGGACTTGTGGGTTCTGTGCTAACTCTGGGTGGTGTCAGAATTGAATTGTTGGACAACCAATTAGTGTTGGAGAATTGATTGATGTTCAACAAATGCCACACATTTGGTGTCAGCAGTGTTGACAGAGTAATGACATCATAGGTCAAAACCTTAAACCGACTTCAGGTGAGTGATCACTGAGAATTTAGACTCTGCAGGTCTCAAGAATGAGACTTCAGTGAAGTCATTGATTTACATAGCTTCTGTTGCTTGTTTTATTATCTCTAGTCTTTGAAATATCATGGTTTTAATTTTCTTGGAAGAAGTAAAACAATGAGAGATACATAGTATTAATAATTTGAATAGTAGAAGTATAATGCACATCAGGATAATAAAAAGAGAATTTGTATGCCAGAATAGCAACAACAAAAATCCATTCCATTAAGGAGCCAACTAAAAACATCAGGAAGATGTTTCCATCCTGTGCGGAGGAAACAGTAGGGTTTGTGGGTGGAGCTTCCAGAATTATTTAATAAATTTCCCGGGTTCTCAGGTTTTTCTCTCTCACTACCCTGGAGTGAGACACCCTGGGCTACAACACCGCAATGAGAGTGGTCCCCAAGCTTGGAAACATGTTCAACCTGCTGAATATGGGCTTTCTTGTGAACTTGGAAGAAACAGGCTGCCTGCTTGAGCTGTTTCCCTTTTGTTTCCTTTATAATCTTTATGTCATATAATTCCAGTTTTTCCTAGTATTCAAGAATTTTATTCCATGATTTGAGTGTAAGATTCTTATTTTCTTGCTGTAAAATCTAAATGATTATGTAATATGGTCTGAAGAAGCAAAGGGCATTCTTTTTTTTTTTTTTTTTTTTTTTAGACAGGTGAGTGCCGTGGCGTCAGCCTAGCTCACAGCAACCTCAGACTCCTGGGCTGGAGCGATCCTTCTGCCTCAGCCTCCCGAGTAGCTGAGACTACAGGCATGCGCCACCATGCCCGGCTAATTTTTTCTATCTATTTTTGGTTGTCCGATTGATTTCTTTCTATTTTTAGTAGAGACGGGGTCTCACTCTTGCTCAGGCTGGTCTCGAACTCCTGAGCTCAAAGGTCCACCCGCCTTGGCCTCCCAGAGTTGCTAGGATTACAGACGTGAGCCACCGCACCCGGCCAGGAATTCTTATTGTTTTACACAAATACTGATTAGTGATTGGCTGTGCATTGTTTATGCAGTGTGAATTACGGTGTCCGGCATGTGGCATTGTTAGGTGAATTTGTAGCTGCTTGTGGCGTCAGTCAGTCTGGAGTCCACATAGCAGACAGTTTCTAGAGGTGATTACTGAGCTCAAGGGTCAAGGTGGGGAATGGGACAAACTGCTGCCTCATTTCTGTGCCTCTGTGGTCCTCATAATTTAGAGGAGGCTTACATTTTTTAAATAAAAAAGTTTCTTTTCTTTCTCATTTCTCCCTTTTAACCAAAATATTTCTTTTTGAAAGCTTTGATGATCAAAGTCTGAGTGTCTAGGTGTCCCTCATTGCTGGGAAGGCTTATTCCTAGGCAGTCCCGTCCCACAATGGGAAAAGGGGGAGGAGGAGACATCTCAGAAATTTTAAGAGCACCCAAAAACCAAATTGGGATGACATCACAGAGTGCCAAGAATCAAACTTCAGTCAAGTCATACATTTACATAGCTGTTGTTGCTTGTTTTATTATCTCTAGTCTTTGGAATATCGTGATTTTAATTTTCTTGGAAGAAATAAAACAGTGAGAGATACATAGCATTAATAATTTGAATAGTAGAAGTATAATGCACATCAGGATAATAAGCAGAGAATTTGTATGCCAGAAAAACAACAAAAACTATTCCATTAAGGAGCCAACTAAAAACATCAGAAAGAAAATGAAATCCAGGTTCTTCATTAGTGACTAGTTGTAGCCAAGTGGCTTCTTTTCTGATTTTCCTATTTCATGAGAAGTACTTATATATATACAGTAAGAGATATTTGCCACCATACTTGCATAGCCTTGCTCAGGCAATATATAATCTAAAGCAATGTGATGTCAGTAACAACCTCAGCCAGTGAATCAAAGCTTTTTGTTGAACTGTGATGGAGGCAACAGTTTCACCAACCAGCAATTTTTTCCAATTGTTGTAAGAAGTTTTCTAATCAGGTGTCCATGAGTATTGACACCTCATTAAGGCAAAAGCATTCTACCATAAAATGCATGTACTTATTTCCTTGATTGACAGGCAGATAATTAGGTTTCCCTCAAGTAGAATCTCCATCTAAAATAGATTGGTGGTCATGCCTAGAGAAAAGTTTGAAGTAAGTAGTCCAATGGCGGGTTTCTCCAGAGCTATCTATAGAAAAAGGGATGACCAAATGTTATAAGAGATATTGACCTTGAATTTAGCAGCACAGGGATTTGTTGACAATACCTGACCTGGTTACTTCCACCAGGATTAGAGGGAATCTTTTTTTGAGGGTATTTTCAGTAAACATAATTTCTAGTTTGAAGGTCATGATCTTCTATGTCTACATGTCCTGGGAGCTCAGTGTTAAAAGAATCTTTAATTTAAAAATTTTAGTGAGAAACTTTATAGGGCCTTTACAATAATGAAGAATATCATTTTTAAGGAGGTCTGGCTTGTATGCTACCTAATCTGGGTACATGGGCCTTCTTGTTATTATTTCAAAGGGAGAAAGCTGATATTTTCCTAAGGAGGTAGAACGTAGTAAGTTAAACATACCAACAGAAGAATCTTAGGCCAGGGAAGTTTAAAAATTCCTGTAAATTTTGTTAATTGATTTTAAAACCCCATTTGTATATTCCAGCAGTCTAGAAGACTGAGGGTGGTATGCATAATGGAAATGCTGAAAAACTGGCCACATGTTGCAAATAGAGTGAATTATTTGACCAGTGAAAGCAGTTTCTCAGTCTCTGTGAAGCTCAGAAGGAAATCCCCAAGAAGGAATAGAACAAGATTTAAAAGGGTCATAGTTAAAGAACAATCAACAAAGAAATTTGGTCATTTTTATTTTTATTTTTTTACAATTTACTGAAAAGGTGAACCCAGGTGTTTTATTATCTCCTATTAATGCTAGATAAAAACCTTAAGTGAGAAAGCCAAATTTTACCCTTGTATTATGTATTATTAATATTAAATCTAATTTTAATGAAACTTTCTAAGCATATCTATCCAATCTCAATCAGCTTTGACCACTCAAGGTAAGATTTCTATACACCTTTTATAACCTCTTACAATTTTTCCATTATTTTACTTTCTATACCTACTCAGTTTATCTATTTCATTTTTTTTCTGCTTTCAACCTTTAAATAATCTCTAAACTAGCCAAGTTACATTTTTTTAACTAAAAACCACATCTTCATGTCTATTTTTGTAACTTTTTGTACCAAAAAACACATATTTTTCTCACATAAATGAGAAATGGACAATTTAAGTTTCTTTCTTTCTTTTCTTTCTTTCCTGTCTCACTTTGTTGCCTGGACTAGTGTGCAGTGGCATCATCAGAGCTCACTGCAATTTCAAACTCCCTGGCTCAAGCGATCTTGCTGCCTCAGCCTCCTGAGTAGATGGGACTGTAAATGTGAGCCACCATGCCCAGATAATTTTTTTATTTTTTGTAGAGATTGGATCTCACTGTGTTGCCCAGGCTGGTCTTGGACTCCTGGCCTGAAGTGACCCTCTAGCCTCAGCCTCCAAAAGTGCTGGGATTGCAGGCATGAGCCTCAATACTGGTTCACATTTATTCTATTCATACACTATGTATGCAGAATTGTTTCTCTTCTTTTCTCTAGTTTTAGTTACCATATGCTAGTCAGAATTTTAAATCTTAGTAACTTTAATTCATCGTGAAAAAACGAAGGGACATTTAACTGTGAGTCACATACTAACAATTTATGAATATGAAATTTACAGTTTTTAGAGACATAGGGTTCACAATGGAATACTATTTCAGTGTGAAACAGGACATATTTACTAATAGATCTCAATATCTTTTTTCTTTGACATAAAAAGCTAAAAGTACATAAGCTTAAATTCCTATTTAGTAATTAATGTCCTAGCAGTATATGTTATTTGGAAATGATCTATATAGTCAATGAATTTCCATCATTTAATTTAACTTAGCAGAATTCTAAGGGTATAGTTACAAAAATATTTGTGATACCTTTTTAAGTAAAAATATTATGAAACAATTATTATACATTTACTTATAAACTTTTATCCCATTTATGTGTGTTTTACTTACTCATTCTTAATTATGTTTGTAAAATCTCATGAGACATTAGACAAATCCAGCCATCACCTCAGAGTTGAACTTTTTATTAACCATTTTTATATTCCTATATGTTAGGCAGGTTATCATAAAAGCAATAACCTTAAAGTAAAATACATGCATATTTTGCTGATAAGACAGAAGGCATACTTGTTTTTATTAAACTGACAATATTAACTAGTCATATTTACCAAAATATCTGCTCAAGTCACATGAACTTAAAAAATATCTGGGCTTATTTATTTATTTAATTCATGGGCTCTAATATACCTTTAAGTTAATTTGGTACCATGTAGACAAGATACAAACACATGTATAGATGTATACATACATGCAGACAGTGTATAACTTACACATGTACACATTCATGCATCTAAAAGCCAAAGACAATGCAGAGTTAAACATAGAAGAAAGAACTTTAGACCAGAGAGAAAACTGTGTACCCACAAGTCTTCGGGTTCCATGAGAAAAAAATGGGTATCCTGCCCAAAAAGGAGAAGTCTGTGATACCTTTTCTGTGTTCCTCAAGCAGTCTCCAGGCTGCTACTTACAGAAGTTGCCTTTAGGTCCCTTCGCATGGTGTCAAAGGCGGCAAGGAGGAGGGCAGACAGAAGTAAATGAAAGAGTAAGTCCTAGAGGAACTACTTCTTTGAAAAGATTTTGTTTTCTGCAAGGCCAATAATGTGTTACATTATGTTGGCAAAAATTACATCAACGAGAGGAGATCATGCCTGCAGTCCCAGCACTCTGGGAGGCTAAGGCGGGAGGATCGTTTGAGACCAGTTTGAGCAAGAGCGAGACCCTGTCTCTACTAAAAATAGCAAGAAATTAGCTGGACAACTAAAAATATACATAGAAAATATCGAGGCATGGTGGCTCATGCCTGTAGTCCCAGGTACCCAGGAGGCTGAGGCAGGAGGATCGCTTGAGCCCAGGAGTTTGAGGTTGCTGTGAGCCAGGCTGACACCACAGCACTCTAGCCAACACGGGCAACAGAGTGAAGAAAAAAAAGAAAAGAAAGAAAGAAAACAAAAGCTATCCATGAGTGTTAGAAAAGGTTACAAATGGGTATTCCAAAACGTCAAGTCATACAAATAAGTTAAAACAAACACATCAAATTCTTACAAATGTTTTTTGCCTAAGCTAGCGGTGTCCACTGAGAAAAGAATAAGTTTGTAGTAAGTCTAAAGAACTTTTCTTGGAAATTCAGTCTCAGCTGGGATGCTATTTAGCTAATTCATCTCCAAGGGACTGACAAGGGTGTGGGAGAGGTTATTGTGTCCTTTGTAAATCCTTCGGCAAAGTCAGTCAGGCACATTGAGCACTGAAAGGGTTTTCTGTGGGAGTTAAAAGAGAGCCCTAGATTTCAGCCAGGAGAAAACAGAAAGTAGTCCTCCCATTAAATTTTTATGGTTTTAAAACTTTTTTCCATTTGTGCGTGCAAATATATTAGTTCAGGAATTTCAGAGGAACTCCATTTTGGCCATTGTATATTTGGGTCATCTCAGGTCACATGGGTCCACTTACGTAGGTATTTGCAACATGGAGCTACACAGGTAATATACATAAGTTTAGCTGGTGTTTCCAAGTGGGATTGACCTATAAGAGAAAGCTCAGGTTTCACGTTCAGTTTCCCAACATTGAGGAGTTTTTAAAAGTTAGCGAGGCGAGAATAGTGTACCAGGTCAAAGTGTGCTACTTACGAGCATCACTCCTCAAGGTGTCACCCAAGAGTTGTGAATCCCTCTCTTACATGTCTTACAATCTCCCATCACCTTGTGGTAGAAGAGTGCTCAAGGTGCTGAGTGACCAACCCACGTGTGCACCTTGCAGCGGAGCCAAAAGTCCCTGCAAATATTCTTGTAGGGAGGCCCTGAGACTGCGACACATCAGTGAGAAATGTCCCCGCACCTCTCTAAAGCCTCTAGTTGCTTAGAGCATTTGAATGAATCAGAGAGGGAGCAATTGATTCCTCTTTTCAGGGTGAGAGAATTCATCCTCATGCATTTTTTGGTTTAAATGTAATAGGAATTGGTCACAAATTTTAAAAAAAGTCTGAATTATAAACAATAGACATCAGCTGTAATTTTAAAAGCATGCTATGTAATTTTATGCCAAAAGAAATTGGAACCACCAGTACTAGACCGTCAACCACAAACCAGACTTTCTGTCCAGAGGCAGAGACAGAAAATGTAGGTTTGTTTATTGACTGATTGATTGACAGAGTCTTGCTCTCTTGCCCAGGCTAGAGTGCAGTGGTGTCATCATAGCTCACAGCAACCTCAAACTCCTGGTCTCAAGTGATCCTCCTGCCTCAGCCTCCTGAATATCTGGGACTACAGGCATGCGCCACCATGCCCGGCTCATTTTTTCTATATATTTTTAGTTGTCCAATTTCTTTCTAATTTTAGTAGAGATGGGGTCTTGCTCTTGCTCAGGCTGGTCTCCAACTCCTGAGCTAAAATGATCCACCCGCCTCGGCCTCCCAGAGTGCTGGGATTACAGGCCTGAGCCACCGCGCCCAGCCTGCAGCTTCAGATTCAGAATCCAGGACCTGCGTTTTCAGGATGTGATAGAGCAGCTTCCTTAAGGGGATCTTTCTTCCAGTTTCCCTCCCCTCACTGCAACACTGCGGGATACAAAGCCAGGTTAATCCCACCTAGAATCTGCACTTAAGAACTGGCTCCCACCTGGGATTCACAAGACAGAGCCAGGATTTGGACTGAGGATGTACAGAAAACCCTGGGGAGACATTTTCTACATCATGAGAGATCATCAGCATAGATGTTGTAAATCCCCCCATTTGGAGTGGGGCCCTCCAAGGTTTTCAGATTTTGTCCAGTGACCTGCTGCAGTTGTGAGGGGCTCCTGGTGTAAACAGAACCTGGTGGCAGAATCAGTAAGTGTCAACAAAAGCACCTCATCAGTAAGAGGTGAGGGCCACAAAATATTCAGAGCCATGCGCACAACTACACGTGCCTGTACACTGTGGTACTGGACTAGAGTATTCTTGTCCTTTGTCATATTCAAGGGTTAGCTGATCAGAGGCAGGTAATCTCACATGTGGATCCCAGGGTGGCTGCTACACCAGGGCAGTTCCGTTTTCTGTCCTCGCCCCATAGAGTCATGGTGAGTCTCTCCTGGCTGAATCACCTTGGGCAGGGACATCAGTGCAGGCTCACTGGGGACGCTCTCACCAGCCCCTAGGAGTATTTATGACATTTGGGGATGTTCCATGCAGACTAGGTTCAGGCTGACAACGGGATCTAATTCTGGTTCCATCTCAGAGGAAAGGGAAGGTTGCTCCCTCTCCTGACAGAAGAAATCTCCTTGGTTGGAACCCAGTTGGGAGTTGCT
Organism: Avahi laniger; assembly: GCA_963575035.1. NCBI lineage: Eukaryota > Metazoa > Chordata > Mammalia > Primates > Indriidae > Avahi > Avahi laniger. The sequence goes on along the minus strand of CAUYSK010064899.1, from coordinate 56,894 downwards.
CCAGTTTTCTGGTACTTGGGTAAATATCAGTGAAGAGGTCTGGAGACACAAACTAACAGACAAACCACTTTCTTCCATTTCAAATGGCCATTAGGAAAACAGACGAAGAAATCACAATCCCTACCATCCAGGAACGTTCACTCTGGAGCAAATGGAGAAATGCTTGAATTCAGCATCATGTGGTCAGTACAAGGAAGGGAGGTGTGCAGGGGACTTTGGCCTCATTCGGACACTTCCCTCACATCGTTGTGAGTTCTGATGTGACCACCTGGAGGGTTACTTATGGACAGAAGAGTTGTTTTTATTGTTATTTCTATTGCTTTTACCTTGCTAAGAATAAATATTTAGCTTCTAATATAATTGTCCTTAAAAAAACCCTAAGGAATTTGATTAAATTGCTTGTTATTATATGTTATAGACTATACCAGAGAGTGGTATGAATAGATTGAAATCATACAAACTCTAGGAGTCAAGTTGCTCTCAAGTAGCTTGAGGAAGGAGAACTGTGAATATGCTCCGGGGCACAGAGAGATAGCAAGACTGGGACCCTCTGCCTGCCACAGCCCTGCCCAGATTCGTCCTCTTCTGAGCCTGGTCCTGGCCCCACCCTGGGGTCTCCCTGCACAGAACTTAAGAGAGGAGATCAGAGCATTGGCTGCTTCTCCTGCTGTCTCTCCAGAGCTGGTGCTCACAATTTCTCCAAACGTAAAAGCAGATAAATGAGAGCAAAAGACCATTGTTTTGGGGCCTTCATTTATTTCTTTTGTATTAAACTGTGTTTCTGGAGATACTCCACCCAGCAATCTGTTTTCCATTCCATTTGATTTAGTATTAATAGTTGCTCTACAAGTTTCAAGAAAGTAAATATAAACACAACAATGAAAAATCCCTTTGAACTTCCCTCCACCTTTCCTTCCTGTATCCCTCCCATCTGTCTATATTTAGCTTGTATTCTATACATCTTCTTTTAAAAATCAATAATGGATAAACAAAAGAAGAAATAAGGTGGGCCCTTAATCTAAATCCTGGGAATTATGGGACATTTAGTATCCACTTCCCAGGGTGTCATGGGGGTGAATTCACAAACTGAGTTTTCCATGCACATAACATACTTGTGAGCACACGGTACATGCTCAGTAAACATTACATTAATGCATGTGTACATGTTGTTTTCCAAATGCAGAATAACTCAGACACTTCTTGCTGCCTTCTCCAGCTTCTGTGAAATTTAAAGGGAGTGCCATGTTTCAGGATGGCGATTGGTGGTCTTCATTTTGGACCAAAAGTATTTTTGCCATGAGAGTTGGGTGTGCGGCGCTCTGTGTGCTGTGCCAGCTTTCTCTGAGTGCTACTGATAACAGGTGTAGGGGGGCGACATCAGCACTAACAAGGGACTTTTTACAGGAGGCAATTCGTGGCCCCTTCCACACCTGAATGATCACATTACTTAGAGTGGGGCCAAGACTAGCAAATGCTTTATGTGCACATTCTGAGAGATTCTCAGTCCAGGCTTTCTGTTAGAATTACATGGCCAGTTTGAACGCCATCACCTGTCTCCTCCATGCAGATTCTGCCTGTTGGTCTGCGGGGAGCATCCATGTGGTTTTCAGTGTCCCAGGTGATTCTAAGTTGAGGCCAGGGTCAAGTACTAGGGCTCTGAGCTATGTTCATGAGACTTGAATTCAGATTTCGTTCCGAACGAAGGTCACAGGGCCTTCTCTGCTTGGGTTTGAGGGTGCAGCTCAGTGTGGCCCATATTTCCATCGTTATAGTAGAATTTACTGGTGACTGTGGCAGGAGAGGGCACCTGAGGTCAAGAAAGAAGAAACACACTTCGCTCTCCATGTAGAAGTTCCTGACTCTGCTGTAATAAAGGACAAGGGAGGATACACTGTGCACTTCAGGGTCCCCCTGCCTGTGGGTGTGGTGGTGAAGGGGCTGTGCTGATGCCTTTAAAGGCATATTGTCAGGATGCAGCTGTGATTTGTTCAGATCATCTTACCTAAGAAGGAATTTCAGAGGAGGAGGAAGAGGAAGAAATGGCTGGTTCTCAGTAATTATGTCCCAGGTCAGGGGCTGTGTTCACTTTTCTTATTGGAATGTCATGTGTTTAGACTCTGTAAGCCTTTGCTTTTCTCTCCTTCGATGTTTCTGCCTATTGAGTTTCTTTCAACTATTTTTTCCTTTTTTTTCTCAATGATAGTCAAGAGGCTCTGAAAAATTCTTTTTTCTTGTATACCGGGGCCTTCTCTCCATTCTCTCCATGCAGGCTTCCTTATGCCGTGAACAGTTCTCACCATAAATTTATGATCTGCAATATTAAAGATAATTCCCTTTGTGGCTGTTGAACATCTTGGAAGCAGAATCTTTGCCATCCGAGATTCCCAGTGGAGATGAGTGCAGGCCTTGGGATACCCGTGACGAAGGGGGACATGTCCTGTTCACGTTCTCTCTGGATGTTCCATTCGCTCTATGTAGAACCAGATTAGTAAAATAGACAGTAATTGCCCAGAATAACTCAGAAAGTTCTGAGAAAGAGAATAAGTAGAAGGGACTTGCTCTCTAGGATCCTAAAGAAAGACTATTTACACTATTAGAGGCTGGGCATGGGGGCTCGCACCTGTAACCTTAGAACTCTGGGAGGCTGAGTTGGGAGAATCACTTGAGCTCAGGAGTTGGAGACCAGCCTGAGCAAGAGTGAGACCCCATCTCTACTAAAAACAGAAAAAAACTATCTGGATGTGGTGGTATGCACATGTAGTCTCAGCTGCTCAGGAGATGGAGGCAGGAGGATCACTGGAGCCCACGAGTTTAAGGTTGCAGTGAGCTAGGCTAATGCCGCAGCACTCTAGCCTGGGTAACAGAGCACGACTCTGAATGAATGAATAAAACTATTAGAGATTACAGAACATGAGAGATAGCTATAGCTTGAACTTTGCATAAAACTGATGTTTCTTCATGATTAGATTGAGAAATTTGCTGTTTTTGCGCAGCCATTAACAGTTGATGTTAATTTTATTCACTTGGTTAGGTTCTCTCTGACAGATTTTTTTTCACCATAGAGTTAATTATTTTTCTTTTTATTAATAGGTCCCTATGAAGATTTACCAGCTGATGTCCAGAAACCATCACATTTAATCTGGAAGCTCCCTTTTATTTTTAGATTTCCTTTGCATATAGCTTGCTTTGGAGAATGAAGGCCATGATCTTTGTTTCCTGGTCAGATGAACTAGGATACAGCCAGGCTCTGCCACTTACTGGATGTTTGAAAAACATTCTCCTTGAGCCAGAAGCATTGACATAACTGGTGAGCTTGTTAGAAATTCAGAAATTCAGGCTTCACCCCAGATCTCCTGAATCAAAATCTGCATTTTAACAAGATCTCCAGTTCATTGTTTTACACATTAAAGTTTGAGAGATACCTTTTAACTCAGCATGACTTTTCCATCTGACATATATATACAACTTATCCTGTATGATGTAAATATAGAACTCGAAAATGTAGATGCTGTGTTGACAACCTGAATTTTATACTGTATCATCCAGAAAGCTATAGTATCTACACCAGTTTTTATGGATCTTATGTCATTTTCTCTCCTCAGAATTAGAGAATACATTAGAGAATATTTCTGTGTTAAAAACTGTCTTTTTGAATAAATCCAGTCACTCATATGAGCAAGAACCAATATTCTTCCTTCTCCCATTTTACTTGGAGTCACATTAAGAACCCTGCCCACAGCCACTTTGTAAATATGTGTTTTTCTTTCAGGAACTGTTGACATTCAGGGATGTGACCATAGAATTTTCTCCAGAGGAGTGGGCCTGCCTGGACCCTGCTCAGCAGAATTTGTATAGGGATGTGATGCTGGAGATCTACAGAAACCTGGTCTCCCTGGGTGAGGATAACTTCAATACATAATTTCTATTCCACACTAAGGATTTCATATCCTTCCTTTGTTGGGCGATTCTGGGAGTTTCTGCTTTGTATGAATGAGTTTCAGATTACTGTTTCCAAGGAGAATTGGTGGATTTGTTGGTAGAGAAAAAAAAAAATTTCAACATGCTTTATCTTGACATTAACCTTACTCTTTTTTGAGCTGAGCTGATCTGTATCTTTCACTCTAGATTAGTGGTAATCCCAGAAATTTAATGGTATAAAATATTGCTGTCCACAACTTAAAATCTAATTTCCACCATCAATTTCTGATTCACTAGTACTGGGTAACGGAGCTAAGGATGCATAAGTTTCAAGTACTTTCTAAATATTCTAAAGTTTATCAGGAAATGGTACTTTGGGATTAATTTTTCTAAAATATTCTATAATATTCACTCCTCTCTACTGAGCACAGTATTAGGTTGGTAATTGCAGAATTCTAGCAAGAGTCATTTTACTTTCTTTTAATAAAACAGGTCTCGCAGCCTCTAAGCCAGACCTGATCACCTGTCTGGAGCAAAGGAAAGAGCCCTGGAAGGTGAAGAGACGTGAGACAGTAGCAGAACACCCAGGTAGGTGGGAGTGAGTGAAGCAGATGACACAGGTTAAAGGTCCAAAGGTCAAAGAGGAAGCCAGACCTTAATGTGTGGTTTGGGAAGTCTGCTCCAATAGAATCATTTCTGAGCAGCCTGGGTTTCTTTCTCTTGTTCTCACATTTGGGCATCTCTGTTCCTTGTTCTTAAGTTATCTAAGGACTTGACTTCCCCTTCAGTGACCTTCCTTTGAGATTGCAGTGAAAACCAAGTCCTGTTCATGGCTTATCAGGGACTGCAGGATCTGACCGCTCTTCCATTGCTTTTCAGGACATGGGAATATCTGTGTATTTTGAGGAACTCTACGTTAAACCATTTTGTAATTTCCCTTTTTGCATCATATCTGAAATATGTGAGTGCAGTGGTGATATTTGTATTAGGTTCAGAGATCCCAGGAGCACCACAGGCAGCTGCTGTATGTTTTCTGCTCTATGGTTTCCTATCCTGTGGAAGTATTAAATGTGATTCTACAGAAATCCATACTCTAATATTATCAAAACACTAAGTATCACCATTAATATAAGATGTAATGTTATTTTACTTCAAAATTCTGTTTTTAGTGTATGAATTCTGATTAATATTTTAAACTGTACTCCCAAATTCCTCAACTTTAATATAGTTTAATATGTCTACTCTCTAAATTTCTTAAATATATTATGTCTTTGGGCAGCTTGGAACACTATTGAGCATATATTAATCACCAATTTTTACTTTATTTTTTAATAACTATTATTTTGTTACTTTCTCTCGTTTTCTATGAAGCTTACTGGGACTGCATCAATCATATGTACGTGTGGGTGACGTGGATTTTCTTCACAAAGCAGTTGTATAACTATATAATTATGTGCAATGCAGTGATTCAATATGTGTATACATTGTGAAATGACTGATATTACCAAGTTAATGAACATATTTATCACTTTACAGTTCCTTTTTTTTTGGTAATGAGAACACTTAAGGTCTATTCTCAGCGAACTTTAAGATACAAAACATTGGTATTAGCCGCAGTCACAATGCTACACATTAGGGCCACACAACTTACTCATCTTATAACTGAAAATTTGTGCCCTTTGAACATCTCCCAATTTTTCCCCACCTCAGGCCCTGGCAACCACTTTTGTACTTTCTGATTCTATGAATACAACCTTTTTAGTTCTCCCCTGTGAGTGAGACCATGCAGTATTGTCTTTCTGTGCCCGGCTTATTTCAGTTAGCATAATGTCCTCCAGGTCCCTCTATGTTGTTGAAATGGTTGAATATTTTTTATAGCTGGATAATATTCTATTGTGTATATGTACCATATTTTCTTTGTACATTCAGCATTCACAGACATTTAGGTTGTTTAAATATCTTAGCAATTGTGAATAATGCTGCAATGAACATGGGAGTACATATATTTCTTTGAGATAACTGATTTTATTTCCTTTGGTTATATACACACTAGAGGGATTGCTGAATTGTATGGTAGTCTATTTTTTTTTTTTTTCAAAGAACTTTCATACTAGCCCAGGCTAGAGTGCGTGGCATCAGCCTAGCTCACAGCAACCTCAGCCTCCTGAGTAGCTGGGACTACAGGTGTGTGCCACCATACTTGGCAGATTTTTTCTGTATTTAGAAGAGATGAGGGTTTCACTCTTGCTCAGGCTGGTCTCGAATTCCTGACCTCAAGCAATCTGCCTCAGCCTCCCAGAGTGCTAGGATTACAGGTCTGAGCCACCACACTTGGCCCCAACAGGTGTTATATCCAGGGGAATGTTTTATGAGCTATTGAGATTGTGTGTTCTGCTGTCATTGTGTGGAGTGTTCTCTATATGTCTGTTAGGAATAATTGTCTTATACTACTTTCATGTTATCTATTCCCTTATTTATATTATTCATTACTGGAAGTGAGATATTGAAATATCCTACAATTACTATATTGTTGCATATTTCTTCCTTCAATTCTGTCAGCGTTTGCTTCATATTTTTGGCAGCACTGACTTTACACAAACACACATGCACATATATATATAATATAAAAATAAATCATATATTTCCAGTGAATGAACCATTTTTATTTAATTATCTTTTTTATTTTTGAGACAGGGTCTCCCTCTGTCACCTGACTAGAGTGCAGTGGCATCATCATAGCTCAAGCGATCCTCTGGCCTCAGCCTCCCAAGTAGCTAGGACTGCAGGCATGCACCACCACTCCTGGCTAATTTTTCTATTTTTTGTAGCGAGGAGGTCTTGCTCTTGCTCAGGATGGTCTCAAACACCAGACCCCAAGTGATCTGCCCACCTCGGCCTTCCAAAGTGCTATGATACAGGCATGAACCAGTGTGCCTGGCCTCATATTTCTCTTTGTCTTTTGTGAAAGTTTTGACTTAAAGTATATTTTATGAAATCGGACAGGATTTGCCTCAAAACATATTGTGCCTAATTGTGACCTACTGTCATTTGATTAACATTTGCATGGGATGACTAGTGGTGATAAACTTTTTCAGCATCTAGTTATCTTGATAAGTCTTTATCTTTTTGTTCATTTATTTTTTTATTTTTTTATTTTTTTTTTGAGACAGAGTCTCACTCTCTTGCCTGGGGCGAGTGCCGTGGCATCAGCCTAGCTCACAGCAACCTCAAACTCCTGGGCTCCAGCAATCCTACTGTCTCAGCCTCCCAAGGAGCTGGGATTACAAGCATGAGCCACCATGTCCGGCTAATTTTTTATATATTTTTAGCTGTCCAATTTAATTTCTTTCTATTTTTGGTAGAGACGGGGTCTCGCTCTTGCTCAGGCTGGTCTCGAACTCCTGAGCTCAGGACGATCCGCCCACCTCGGCCTCCCAGAGTGCTAGGATTACAGGCGTGAGCCACCGCGCCCGGCCTGCATAGCAAGTTCTTAATGAAAGAATTTAACAGACTTTTGTATTACAGTGTCTTATCAGTCCTTTCAGCTTTATCCAGAACACGGTAGCTTTATAGTCAGTTTAACTTGCAGTGGGATGATTGAAGACTTCCTGAAGGCAATCAATGTAACATAACTCACTAGTAAAAATATTTCACAGAATAGTATCACTAAAGATCTGAAGAAGCCAATGTCATATTTGTTATATTTTCCTCTTTTTGTGCATCACTTCCTGTTCCCTAACTTGGGTAGTCAATTGTCTGCTCACCTGAGACTTCTCCAAGCTCCTGGAGAGAAATTCACTATTTTCTTCCCAGGGCCAGGCACCGTAGCTGGCACGGGACGTTTTTTGTTCACAAAACCAATGCCCACTGCTAGGCCCAGCTGTAAAGGGTGAGCTTACTGGTTGAAAGTCCAAAGTAGGATTCTTTGACGTTTTAAAGGGGACATTGCGGAAGACAAAACAAAAACCAGAAAATAAAATGTAAGTAATCCAAACTTTATTGCTTTTGCCTTTTTTTTTTAGCAAAACCGTTTCACAAATCCTTTCATGCCACCCATTGTCAGGGGTCTTGTTTGTGACATTTAAAAGTTTACCTTTAATTGTGGTATTAAAGTGCTGGTGAAAAGATAGGCTCTAGAAAGTTTTCCATGATTGAATCTTCTTCCCACCTTGATGTGGAAGCATCAGCTCTGTAATTTATAACTCTTCCTCCTGGCTTAGTGTCATTGGGCTTTATAATAAAGGAAACATTAAACCGTCCATATTAGAGAATGAAGCTGAGTTTAAAAGTAGATTTTGCATCATTTTATAGTCACAAAATTATTCTATTTTGCCCAGAAAAGACTATTGTTTCTCTATATTGTATATTCCATGCTTACTAAAACTTTGTTGATACGTCTAAAAACAAATTCATTCTAATCATAAAGTTACTTGTAGAATAATACTGCGGAATTTTAAATACCTCATCCTGATATTGTATGATATTCAATTTCAGAATAAACCAAGTCCTGTGAGAACATTTGGCCCAGATGTTACTAAAAATAATTGTTGCTCTAAAATTTCACGCAGAGAATAACATTCCATGGTCTTCTACTCATTATGCACTCTTGCTTCATTTTTCATTTGGGATTGAAAAGAAATTTAGAAAAAAATATTCTAAAAGGATATATATTCTTGCTTTATAAGCTCTAATATGCTGCTTCAGTTAAATCTAAATTGTTACTATAAAGAGACAACTATATACTTGTCTATAGGCACTCATCTGTTTAAATTATTTAAAATTTAAGTTGAAAAGTGAACAAATCCCCCTAACGACAGCTAGCAGGTAGGACAAGCAGGTGGATGATCTGTGTAGTAGCTGAATTGTAAGGCTGTCATTTGGACACAGGACAGTTTGAAAGGTAGTCTTACTTTCAGTTTGAACCACCAAGGAAATAAATAGAGAGAGGCTTTGTGGTTCTCACAGTGAAGGAAATTTCCTGGAAGTTCTACTGGAGAAAGTTCTGGAATACAGAAACATAAAGAGTTTTAACCAGAATAAGCCAAACATGCAGTAGTAAGTAAGGGAAGAAAATAATAAGCCAAAATGCCAATCTTTAGACCACAGTAGCTCTAAAACCTAGAGGACTCTGTGTATTGGATATCGGATGGAACAGCTGGCTGGAGAATTATGATTTTAGAGATATCAGGGCAATTTTGCAACATAAATCTGGTAGGAGGTCAAAATTAGATTAGTTTAAGCAGTGACTGATCTCAGTTACACTAAAGATTAGTTTTTTTTTTTGAGACAGAGTCTCGCTCTGTTGCCTGGGCTAGAGTGAGTGCCGTGGCGTCAGCCTAGCTCACTGCAACCTCACACTCCTGGGCTCAAGCGATCCTCCTGCCTCAGCCTCCTGAGTAGCTAGGACTGCAGGCATGCGCCACCATGCCCGGCTAATTTTTTCTATATATTTTTAGTTGTCCAATTAATTTCTTTCTATTTTTAGTAGAGACGGAGTCTCGCTCTTCCTCAGGCTGGTTTCGAACTCCTGAGCTCAAACAATCCGCCCACCTCGGCCTCTCAGATGGCTAGGATTACAGGCGTGAGCCACCGCGCCCGGCCTAAAGATTAGTTTTGATGATACATCATACACCCAGGTGACTATATATTTTGTTTTTTCCTTTAATTTATGAATGATTTATCTTTTGTTTTTTTTTTTGAGAGAGCCTCACTGTGTTGCCTGGGCTAGAGTGAGTGCCGTGGCGTCAGCCTAGCTCACAGCAACCTCAAACTCCTGGGCTCAAGCCATCCTCCTGCCTCAGCCTCCCGAGTAGCTGGGACTACAGGCATGCGCCACCATACCCGGCTGATTTTTTCTATATATTTTTAGTTGTCCAATTAATTTCTTTCTAATTTTTAGTAGAGACGGAATCTCGCTCTTGCTCAAGCTGGTTTTGAACTCCTGAGCTCAAACAATCCGCCCGCCTCGGCCTCCCAGAGAGCTAGGATTACAGGCGTGAGCCACCGCGCCCGGCCTGATTTATGTTTTTAAATACATAATAGACTGTCCCAAATTCAAAAGAGACAAAAGGATAAACAAATCTTCCTTCTTCCCTGGTGTTCTAGTTCTCTTCCTCAGAGACTACTGCTGTTTTTAATTCCATGTGTGTCTTCTGAGTATGTTCCATGACTATATATATATACAACACAAATTGTAACATACTACATACACTATTCTGTGTCTTTTTTCATTTAACATGCCTTGGAGATTTTTCCCTATCAGTACATACAAAGTTGCCATATTATTTTAAAAAATGTTTCATTATGAATTTCCAACATACACAAAACTAGAATGTGTAATGGACCTCCAGCTATCCATCACCCAGCTTCAACACAGATATCAATATTTTGACAACCTTACTATGTATTAGGTAATTTTAAGGAACTATTAACTTCGTTAGGTGTGATAGTGGCTTGGTGGTTATGTTTAATTAGAGACACATACTGAAATATTTATGAGTGAAATATGTTTTCTGATGTTTGAGATTTTACTTTAAAATACACCAGAAGAAAAAAGTATGTGTGGGAGGAATAGCTTGAACCAAGATTGGCTAAATGTGTAAGTTGGGCACGCAAAGATTATTATATCACTTTCTCTGCTATTGTGTATGTTGGAGAATTTCCACAATGAGAAATACATTTGCAAATCAGCTTCCATCTATAGCTCTCTCTTTTATCTGAAGTATTTTAAGATGAATCTTAGATATCGTGTAATTTTACCCATAAATATTTCCAATGCCGTTATCACGTCTCAGAAAATTAACAATAATTCTTAATATAATCTAATATTCAGTTCATTTTCCAATTCCTCTGATTTTCTCAAAAATGTCTTTTTACAGTTATTGTGTTTGACTTAGGAGTCATATTGGGTCCAAATATGGTAACTATCATATGAAGTCTTTTTCTATCTTTAATAATGTCTTTTTAAAAAACAGACATTTGTTTGAGGAGCCAGGTTGTTTGTCCTGTAGAAGGCCCTGCCTTCTGGATGTGGCTGTTTCCTGCAGGTGCTGTTCAACTTGTTCCTCTGTCCCTCATATTTGAGGCTGGATTAGACTCAGGTTCAGTGTTTTTGGCAAGAATCCTTCCTGGGTGGTGCTTCCTGTCTTCTTCCTTCTGTATCACCTTGGGAGGCCTGTAATGTCTCACTTTACACCTGGAATGATTCTAAGATTTAGGAGAGAATTTGATGGTGTCAGCCTGATCTGTTCCCCATCAATATTTCATTTCATGTTTTTGGCATCCAGCAATTATTATTGCCTGAGTCCATTACTGCATTAAGGGTTGAAAAAATTTTCTAATTCTTCATTTTGCTTTTATTACTTTGAATTTTCCTATAAAGAAGTTCCCTTCAGCAACTATTTGACTAGCCTGAGTATAGGTGGCTAATTTTTTTTTAAAGACCACATAGCATTTTATTGTACCATAATTTCACTGGTCCTCTATTATTGTTTCTTTACTGGTTTTTTGGTTTATTTAAATATTTTTTTCCTGCTATATTTCCTCATACACTTATGTGTTTATAATGAATAGTGAACTATGGCATTTTAATAATTATATTTTAATAGAAAAATAATTATTAGATTTTTTTTACTCTGCGGATGTGAATTTAATATAAATACAAGAGTTGGAGTCATACAGACCTGTATTTTAACCCTGGTCAGTTACTTATTAATCACAACACCATGGGCAAATTATTTATCCTTTCTTTTTTTTCTTTTTCTTCAATTTATCCTTTCTAAGCCTCGTTTTCTCTCTCTTTTTTCTTTTTTTGAGACAAGGTCTCGCTTTGTTGCCATGGGTAGAATGCAGTGGTATCATCATAGCTCACAACAACCTCAAACTCCTGGGCTCAAGCCATCCTCCTGCCTCAGCTTCCCAAATAGCTGGGACTACAGGAGCATGCCACCACACCTGGCTAATTTTTTTTTTATTATTTTTGGTAGAGACAGGGTCTTAGTATTGCTCAGGCTGGTCTCGAACTCCTGAACTCAAGTGACCCTCCCTTCTCAGCCGCCCAGAGTGCTGGGATTATAGGCGTGCGCCACCATGCACAGCCCTCATTCTCTTTATTCATATCCTGGGAATAATAATATACAATTTGTGAATTGTTTTAAGAATAAATAAAATAATCTATCAAAATGCTTGGTCAAGTGGCTACCATAGAGTAAATGCTCAGTAAAATGAACTTTCTGTTAATGTTTGAGGACTAAAGGAAATAGCCCATGCAAAGCCCATGGGGTAGGGCCTAGCAAATAGATGTTCACCAACAGTGCTGCTCTTCCTCATTTCTTCACTTTTTCCTAATCTGAGCCATAATGAAGATTAATTTTTTTCCTAAGCTGTTTTCATGGAATAACAAATAAAATAATAAATAAACAAACAAACACACCGTAGCTGCCCTGAGCTTTTTGCTGCAAGAGATCACTGTGCTGTTAGCCTCTGTGGTGGCTTCCACGGAGCTGCTGGGATCACAGTTCTCTGTCTTGGGAGGCCTCGCTGCGTACTGGGAAATGCCGGCTGTTCGGGCTGCCCCAGCCCGGCAGAGACCAGGTAGGATGCAACCAACATGCATCTTAACCTTGAGCTGCGGAAATGGGGTGAGTGCGCCTCTCCTCGGCCTCATCCATGGTTTCCAGTTCATTTCTAGGGTTAGAAAGTTATCCTGGTGGAACTCTAAATCTGTATCACTTCCGGTACTCTGTCTAAACTCAATGTGGGAATTAAAACTAAATAAAATCATGACAAATTCATGTTCTCATAAAACAGTAACTTTAGAATAAATGGCATTTGCTTTACAGTTGACATGCTAAATTATCTTTTCTAGCAACTCATGAGAATTACTGTTGCTCCTACCTTCTTGGTATTTCTTTTTTCCGTAGGTTCTTCGTCTCTGTTGTAGGCCTCAGCTTAATTCCTCCACTTTTCTCAATCAAATAATAGCCAGTTTCTTCTCCTTCCTCTGTGGACTTCAGGCTTCTTGCCCCTTCTCCTCTCCTTACTTTTCTCTTCATCCTATAATCTTTCCATGCTCAGAAGCACCATCCATCCTTGAAGACATTTTGCACCACCCGTTGGGTAACACTTTGTCCCTGTGACCGATAAAGCAACGCTAGCCCTCCCCAACATCACCTCGTTTCTTTTTCCTGTGTTTCTAGGGAATAGCTGACAAGCGTTGTACTTGCATTCGCTGGCCCCAAGTGTTTGGATATACAGAATGCAGGAAGGTTAGGTGATTTGGAAAGATGTGCTGAAGATAATCTAGAGTCAGCACTGCAGGCTGGGGAAGAACAATTGGCTCCGGATGCTCAGGATCAGACCGTTTTTCAATGAAATCTGCTGCAGGAGCAGACACATATTTTAGCAACAACATGGAAAATGAGAGATCATTGTGGTCATTCTAGTGCACTCCTCTGTCTCTTTTGATGTGAGGTTATCATGAGTGTGTGCTGGGTCTTTAAAGAGTGGGCGATGCCAAATATTTTAACAAAATTGAGCAGCTGCCCTAAGTATGAAGGCATGGCCTGGTTAAGAGGAGTGCCATACAGCGTATCCACTGGGATTTGGAGTGTCGCAATCTCTTACAACATGGCACCGCTTCTTAAATAAAAAGCGAAGTATAAGATAAGGGAAAAAAGATCAAAGAACAAGGAGGCCGCTTATTTTTTTGATTATTTTACGATTAATCCAACTTTAGATTTCAGATTTCAATCACCAGCTTTAAGGCAATAATGGCCCCATGTCTGCTCTTCATACAGGGTATACAGGCTTTTTTGTTTGTTTTTTTGAGAGAGAGTCTCACTGTCGCCCAGGCTGGAGTGCAATGGCGTCATCATAGTTCATTGCAACCTCAAACTCCTGAGCTCAAGGGATCCTCCTGCCTTAGCCTCCTGAGTAGCTGGTACTATGGGCACGCACCATGCCTGGCTAATTTTTTTACTTTTTGTAGAGACAGGGTCTTGCTCTTGCTCAGGTTGGTCTCGAACCCCTGGCCTCAAGCATCTTCCTGCCTTGGGCTCCCAAAGTGCTAGAATTATAGGCCTGAGCCACCACGCCCCACTAGGCTTTTTTGATTAAAGGATCTCTTTAGAAAGATTCATATGCAACAGCTGAAATTTTGTCTCACACATTCTCTGTGCCTGGTACTCACTTCAGGGAAAAACCTCTTAAAAATGCCTGTTTGCACTGTTTCTGAGCCAGCTTTGCAGCCTTCTGGATTGTTGTTCCTACCTATGAAGGGCAATGTTTCTCCTCCTGTTGTTATTCGTTCAACAATAACTGATTGAGCAACTGCTGTGTGTTAGATCTCAGGCCAAGTGCTTGAGGTCAAAGATGGTCCCCTGTGCCTCTTCTACCTATGTTGAGCATCTCTGCCTGGACCAACAGGGTTTTTCAGAGTGTGGTTTGTAGATTGACTGCATATTCAGCTACTGAGTCAGACTGTTGGGATAGGCTGAGGAATCCACATTTTCATGCACTGATTTTATGTACTGACCTAGAACATGGTGGGAGTGTGAGGTGAATCATGGAGGGAGAGAATAGGAGCCAGTATGTTATACAGTGCAATCCTTGGAGAGAGCTTTCCATTAATATTTCTGGAAGGCTCCTCAGGAAGGGAACACCTTGCCTGGCTTGAAGGAGCTTCTCCTGGAGGGGGAAGGCTGATGTGCTAGTGTAAATTCTGGAAAAAGTGCAAATTCTGTCCTCCACAAAGTCATAGTCCTGGATCAAGGGGTAGATTCTGGGCTAGGTTGGGAGTTGAGGGTGGGGGGATAAGGGCCAAGGGCTTGCATAGCTAGAGGGTCCATTGGAGCCCCTGGGTGTCCAAAGAGAAAGAATATAATTGATAGCTAATATTGTTAGGATTCATTTGGGGAGAGAAAAATGCAAAGATAAAAACACTGCTGACTCATATACAGTATCTTACTGTGCCTAGATGCTTGGTAAGCACTTTACATATATTAATTCATTCAGTCCTAATAACAGTCCTATGAGGTGGGTCTAGTACTATCATCCTCATTTTACAGATGAGGAAACAAAGAAGTAATTTGCTTGAAGTCACCCAGCAGAGCCGGGATTCCGGCCCAGGTAGTGTGGTGCAGAACGCAAGCTCATCACGACCGCACTCAGCTGCCTCTCAGAAGCATCATCACTGAAACTGGCAAAAGTAGAAGTACAGAGGGGTTTTAAACTCCCACCTCTCATACCGTTATACTTGAGCATGGATTTCTTTCCACTTTTCACCGGAATGATACCCTCCCTTCTCCACGGGCTACACAAAGAACACATCTGGAAGTCCTGACAACTGCCCTCATAAATACCTTCAGGGCTGTTTTTTTTCTGTTTTAGAGAAGAAATTACACCCTTCTTTCTAGATGCATATGAAAACCCTCTTCACAGCAGGTCTGGTCCTTCACTTCACTGTCTGAAGTGAAGACTCTAGACATTATTTTTAGAGACAAAGGCAAAACTTCTTAGTCTTTGAGCAAGTGTGTGATACAAGAGAAAACTCACAGTGCATATTTAGGAGGCTGAACAACCTTTCAGTTTCTTTTTCTAAAGTGTAATTTCAGACTGGGTGTCTAAAGGCTTTTGTGTTGGGTGTTCAGTAAATGTGGGTAATTAATAACAAGTTTTAAAAATGCGAAGAAGGAAAAATACATTTGAATGAAGTCTGAGCTTCCAATATAAAGAGTTAGTTGACTTGAGTTCTTTTTCAAGAGCTATGTCATACTTTCACATGGATGATAGACAAGATGCAAACAGATCTGAAAGTGTCTTGAATCAGAAGGAAATCAGTCGACTATGAGATTGTTCTCTTTTATTCTGAAAATGAGGAGCGAGTGGCCTGCTAGTTCTTGGAAATTATGCCCAGTGGCCTGATATTTTGGGCTTTTTTCCGTGATGTCCTTGTTTGAAGAATTATACCCACAAAACATTGTCTTGCTGACTGAATCATTCTTAGGTACAGGTTTACTGTGTAAATGCTCATTCTTCTACTCAACAAATACCCTTGCCTATCTGTGTTGGCACTTGTAGCCTTACTGAAGGCAAGGTTATTTCCAGCTATGGAAAGATTCATGAACATCTTATATAGGTCAGGAATGATTATAAAACCCACTGGAAATCCAAAGCCAAGTTATTTTTATTAATTTAAACTAGTTATTTTCCATTAAAAATAATATGTGGTTCTTATTAAACAAATCCAATAGACGAAGACATGTTTGAATAAGAGTGAATAACTCTCACCCCAAATTATTTTCAGTGTCATCAGATGTCTGATGATTCTCTTAATGTTCTCACTGAATAAAGCAATCATTTAACACATTGACTGCAAAAAAAAATTTTTCCCTGGAGCCACGGTGTTTCATTAAAATAAAACAATCCTTTCTAATTTGTTATTTTTAATTGTTTTCTGTGCGTGAGTTATATGCAATGCAGTCCACGTTTTTAGAATTAAATTGTCTATTAATTGTAGCAATAAGTCCATCACCAAGGAAGATTTTCATGGACCAACTGCAGGCTTTTGCTTCACAAGGCCCTGGGCTCAAAACTAGCCTGAGTTAAATATAACTCACATGGCAGTCAATGTGTTAAACTTCTGAAAATAAAGTCATGGTTCATAAGAGTTATTTCTTTACCTTTATCTATGAAGGGATTAATAATAGTTTCCTATTGCAGCTTTAATGAATTTCCACGAATTTAGTGGCTTAAAACAAGACAAATTTATTATCTTACAGTCTAGAGATCAGAAGTCTCAGGTGAGTTTCACTAGGTTGAAACCGAGGTGTCAAACAGGGTTGTGGTCTCTCTGAAAGCTCTAGGGGAGAATTTCCTTTCTTGCTTTTTCCAAATTTGAGAGTTGCCTGCATTTCTTGGCTCCTGGTCCCATCCTCCATCTTCAAAGCACATCGCTACAACCTCTGGTTCCGTTCCCACATCACCGTCTTCCTCTTTGACCCTCTTGCCACTCTCATATGAGGACTCTTGTGACTACACTGCCCAAAGTAAAGTTCTTGAGGGCGAGGGCCATCACGATACCCCTCATGGGCCTGGCTTTTCCCTTAGCAAGAACTGTACCAGTGTTTGCAAATGAATGACTTAGGATGGAAATCCTTATGATATCCGGCGTGTATTTCAATAATCCATCAGCTGGTCCATCCATTTGTATCCTTTCCCTACTTAAAATTTGAGAAATTCTCAAAGCTATATTTAGAGCAAGAAAAATGCTCAATTAAAATAAGTAAGAGTACTAAGGCAAAGGAAAGATAAGGGTTGGAAAGGAAAATGGATTTTGGAACGAGTCTAGTTCTGAAAAACACATGCCATGAAACTGTACGCATTTGCAGGGGGCAGAGAGTGACTTGGTGCTGAGTTTACCAGGTGCCGATGAAGGAAGCAATTGGTTACTGGATTTTCAGTATTCATAAGATTATGATGTCAGTTGCTGACATGAAACAGAGCTATTCCCAGAACCAGGATCAAGGAGAAATTTCTCTTGTGGGACAGCGAAAGGAGTTTACTGTGTAACATAAGGAACGATATATTCAACTCATCTTCACACTAAGCACGACAGTACATTTCAGAGGAAGATTTGTTACATCACGGTCAGTTGATGTGACAGCATCCCTCTGTGATGACATAGGCTAAGTGAGGGTAAACAGTGCTCATGAAATCCTATTATGCTAACAAAATTGCAAAGCTATCGAACTCTTTTTGGGCAAAATCTGTACTGAAACTAATACAGGTATAAAATTTCACTAGCAAGTAAACGAAAAGAATGTGAAGTAATGCTACATATGTTGCCTAATTATTAGTGTAAATGAGCTATATTCAATTAGTATAATCAATTATCTGAAAATGGGGCTCACCTATTGACGGACATCATATACTTAGGTGTTTTTTGCCTTTTCTTTGTCTATATCACTATAGAATGAAACAAATAGCACTATATTTCTTCCTTAGTTTGCAATTTTAGTTCCTTTTTAGTGGAAGGAAACTGACTCTAGTGAGAATTCACAGACACCAATTATCCCAGAAAATGATGACCTAAGAGGAAGGTGTGAGAATAGAAACGAATTACAGAAGGGTGTGCACCTGGGGCCCTCTCCCGGGGATGGGAAGGTTGAACGAGAGTGTGGTGCCTGCAGGGATGTTACAGATGGAAATAGCTTGTCTTCTGGGAAATCAACCGTCACGTACTTCCCTTCTTTCATGCCAACGTGGATTTTAGATTGCTGTCACGTAATAGAGACATCCCCAGTGTCAGTTTGGAAATACTTGTCAATGTGCAAATATTTACTGAAAAAGAGTTTACAGAAATATGGATTCCCAATAATTATTTTTAAATCCTGGAGATTTTCCTGAGATGTTGTCTTAATATCGGTAGTTCTGGGGTTGGGATCAAAACTTAACCTTGACCTTCCTTAAATTTCTGGTGTGGCTGATGGGAGTGCCCACCCAGATCCAGGGTGGCAAATACGCCCTCCTGGTTGGTTTCTAATTCCTTCGAGTCACCATAGCATTGCTTTGCCTCACATTGAGGGGTTTCAGCAAGCCTGTATAGAAAACTGTAAGTCTGACTCTCAAGGTACTTTTCTCCATCTCCCCTTACTTCTTGTAGCAGCCGTCTTTGCCAGTGTGTCTGCTTCCTTCTTTCTTATGAACTTTTAATAGGCTGGCTGTCCTCCCTACTACCTCACTGACTTGTTCTGGCCAAAGTCACCAAGTTAATTAGCCTCTTTTAAATCTCTGTCTTGGTTTTCTTCAGTCCCATTTTATATTTCTAAATGGGGCTTCCTTTTTGAAGCACTGTCCTCTCTCTCGTCCCTCCCTCTCCCTGTGGTTGTTTCTTTTCGGTCTCATGAAAAGACCTCTGCTCACCTTTCGGATGTTGGCATTCATCATGGCACTCCCCTAAGTTTTCTTTCCTCTTCTTCCTGGTTGATCTTACTCATCCTCATGTTTCGGTTATATGTGGGTGACCACTGCCTCAGCCAGAGTGAGGCGAGGCTGCTGTAACAAGCACGTAGATGGGTCATTGTGCCTCATGAGGTCACCAAGAACTCAATTTTCTTCTCTCTTGTTGCTCCACCATCCCTAAGGAGTTGCCCCTCCTCTGCACAACCCAAAGTAGTTCAACAACACCACATCTGTGTCCCAGTATCCAGGAGGTGAAGGTCAAGGCTTCCCTTTTAATGAAGTTATAAAGAAGTTGTACACAACAGTTCTGCTCAAATTGTGTCCGCCAGGATATAGTCACATGGCCACGTGTAGCGTGAAGAGCAGTGGGGAAATGAGCGGCCACATACTCTGCAAAAACTGTGAGTTTAATAACTGTAAGGAAGAAGGGGAGAAGAGGTGCGGGGCAAAATTATTGATCTCTGCTAAAATACCTTCAGTCCCACTCTCTGGTGCTCCAGATCCACTGATCTGGCCACTTTGGGATGTCTTCTTCTGTGTGTCCTGCAGACACCTCAAACCCAACATGTCAAAGCAAAACAAAAACAGAACTAATTATTTTCTTCTAAGTTTGCTCCTCTAACCACTTTCTCTATCTCAGGGGTATCGTAACCGGGTTGCTCGAACTGGAAATCTTAGTCATTCTAGATTCTTCTTTATATCTTACTCCCCATAGCAAATTTGTCACCAAGTTCTATTTAATGCTTGAATCCATCCTGCTACCACTGTCTGTGTCTTTCTAGACCCTAAAAAGCTCTATCTTATATTATTTCAGAAGCCTCCTGACTGGTCTTCAGCTCAAAAGTCATTTCCTTAGGTGATCTGTCCTCTACACAGCCACCATATTTATCTTTCTAAAGTACGTATGAGATAATCTCTTTTTTAGTTCCTGTTTTCCTTTTTTTCTTTTCTTTTCTTTCTTTCTTTGTTTATTCACCACTATACTTACGAGGAGGGATGATCTTGTTCTTAAAAGTCTGTAATTACCTATAATGGTACTGTAGACCTTCTTTAAATATGATTTTTAGAAATGGAACCCCTTTTTCCTTTCAATCCTTCCAAAACCCCTCCAATATATAAAAAAGGAATAAATGCAGATCTTCTTGTATGGCACTGTCCTTACAGTGTAGTTTGAAAATTGCTAGCCTGAGGGATTTTAATTTAGATTGCTTGCCAATAATTAGAAGGTCCTTCACAACCTAGTCCCAGCTGACCTTCCCAAATGTATGGGTTGCCCAGGTTCTCCTCGCCTTCCCTATTCTAGTGACGTTGTGCTGATCAATCCTCTCACACACGCCAGGCACTTTTGGGTCTGTGTTTGATCTTGTTCCTGCAGTCGTGAGTGGTGTCTTCCCTTGTTCACCGAGCACACCATTCCTCACCTGAAAGGGCATGAGCTTTGGAGCTGGGCAGATCTGGAGCCTCAGTTTCCTCGGTAGAAATGAATTTAATAAGAGAATCTGCATTAAGTACCCAGGTCATGGTATAGCCTCAAAGTGTCAGTTCCTTCCTTCTCCTTCTCAAACATCACTTCTAGGATGTAATTTTTTGTGTGTGAGTGCCACAGGAAGAAGTCGTTTTCCCCAATCTGTGTTTCTATAGCATTTTATAATGCTCCTATCATATAACTTTTATTATTATATTTATTTATGTATGTGGTTGTCTCAGCTGCTAGACTTTGAGCTCCTCTCGTGACTTACTCACCTTTAATGTTTAGCGCCTGGCAAAACTAGACATGAAATAAATGTCTGTTAAATTGGATGGCACTGAATTGAATTGAAATGAACTTAAAGTAGAAAAATAAAGGTCACCCCATTTCCTTAGCTCTGACTCACCTTCGCCATAAAGACTGGACCCAGAGTTTGATGGATGTGCAGATGAGGTTTTGTAATAAAAAGGAGCAGTCCTCTGATTCTGGACATGAAATAGCAACTGCTGGACTGTGAAACAATCTGCA
Organism: Avahi laniger; assembly: GCA_963575035.1. Lineage (NCBI taxonomy): Eukaryota > Metazoa > Chordata > Mammalia > Primates > Indriidae > Avahi > Avahi laniger. Next base: position 36,019 of record CAUYSK010064899.1, on the reverse strand, counting down.
AAATTGCATTTATCCCGGAGTGTTTTGTTTTGGCATCAGTGGGATAGAATGTTGTTTCATAGTCCATGTTTATTGAACCATGTAAGGGATTTACGGGAGCATCTGTGTGGAGGCCAAAGTTAAAGTGGGGCACTGTCCCAAAAAAGTGACATGTAAGACAAATTGATGTATTCAAGCATTCAGAGTTGACAACATAATCTGCTATTTTTATAGAGGACATTTTGGCACTAGGTGTAGAGTGTGTATATATGTGACAAAACCACGCTCAACATCTGCTCCCCTCAACCCTCCAGCAAATTTCTCTTCTCTGTCTTTTAATGACATTACCAGTCTTTGTGTAATCCGAGTTTCTAAGTTTGAAATCTTGAAATTATGTTTCTTTACTCTTGTTCTTTTTAATGAGTAGTTGCCTAAGCCCACTCGATTCTATAGTGGTTCTCACAAGCTCTCATATTCTCTCTCTCTCATCCCACTGCACACCCCGTTTATCACTCCTCACTGGGTTTATGTTTCTCCTTATTATTTCATATCCCTTCCCTTTCTAGGCTAGTCAGTATGGTGCCTCTAGGATATGATTCTTAAGAAAAAAGTGACCAATGTCTAGTCATAGATCTATTCAGAATACTTAGAGTTTCTCATTGCTGTCCAGAAATGTCTGAATTTCTCGAAGACATGTCTCTAACTTACCTTTCCAGATTTATCATTTATCATTCCCTTCTTCCAATCCTTACACAGATTCCATAGTTTAGTCAAACAGAGTTGTCGTGGTTAATTTTATGTGTCAAGTTGAGTGGGCTCAGGGATGCCCAGATAGCTAGTAAATGTTATTCCTGGTAAGCTTCATTTCTCGGAGTGTTCGAGGGTTTTCCAGAAGAGGTCAGCATTTGAACCTGTAGACCGAGTAAGGAAGATCTGCCCTGACCAAGATGGGCAAGCGTCATCCAGCCTATTGAGGACGTGAGTGGAACAAAAAGGTGGAGGAAGGGTGAATTCTCTCTCTCCTGGAGCTGGGACATCCATCTTCTCCTGCTCTGGGACATTGGGGCTCCTGGATTTATACCAGCAGACCTTTCACCTCTTACTTTCGTTCTCAGGACTTTGGCCTCAGACTGGAAGTTACACCATCATCTCCCTTTGAACTTGGACTGAAGAGTCTCCAATGTGCAGATGGCATAATCCAGGGGCTTCTTGGCCTCCATAATCATGTGAACCAATTCCCACATCTATCCATGCATCTGTCCATCCATCCATTCTATTGGTCTGTTTTTCTGGAGAACCTTGATTAGCACAGGGTTAGTTGTTCTTTTTTCACAGCGCCCCATCTTCCTGGCTTTGCCTGTGCCGGTCTCTGCTTGAGAATGCTTTGATGACTCTTTGGTCATTCATCTCTACCATCGTCCGCTCTTGTTCCACTCAACTCATTCTTAGGGGATTTAGTTTCAACTTAAAATCAGACAGGCTGCTCTAAAACTTTAGCAAGGTGGGGTAGAGCAGAACACACTCCTTGCTAGCAACTGCCACCCACGGATAAAGGGGAGAGGAAGGAGCAGTGCTTTCCATGTGCAGCTCTTGCTCCCGACTCCCCCCATCATGCTCACGTGGGGAAGAGTGAATGAGAACATGGGATGAGACCGAGGCGATTGTACTCTGCACAGCCATCCACGCAGAGGAAACATCGGGAGTAGGAAGACCATTTCTCCAGCACCTTCCGTGGATGTTTCTATCTAGATATCCCACTGTCAGCTCAAGTCCGTGCCCGTCACACTCTCCTCAAAGCCACTTCCCTCCGCACCTGCTCTGTTACAGTTTTGATTCAACTTCCTCATATGCTACAAAGTTGAATATTAAAATTAAATTTTTTTTTAATGCTTCTTTTATTTGTCTCTTCTTTAATTTTGCTACCACTAACCTACGGTGAATGCTTAGCACCCTTAAAAAGGTTTGTCAAATCCTTGCATGTTCTCCTTTGCTTCTGGTTTGCTTCCTACAGCAAGTTGTCCATAAATCTATGGTATTTTGGATTAGACAGAAACTGGCGTGTAAGTCTCCCTCCATTACTCTAATATGTAATATCCTTTTCCATCCTCCAACGTACGAACAGCTGGAGGTTTCTAAGGTTAGAAAAGATGACGTTTTTGAAATACACTGTGTTCATTGCTATATGCACTTTTGCCCAAGTGGGTATTTTTGGTTGAAAAGCAAAGTCTTGACTCTTTGTATCCTTCAGTTTCTTTTCTTTTCTTTTTTTTTTTTTTTTTAGACAGAGTCTCACTCTGTTGCTGGGCTAGAGTACCATGGCGTCAGCCTAGCTCACAGCAACCTCAAACTCCTGGGCTCAAGCGATCCTCTTGCCTCAGCCTCCCAAGTAGCTGGGACTACAGACATGCACCACCATGCCTGGCCAATTTTTTCTATGTATTTTTAGTTGTCCAGATAATTTCTTTCTATTTTTTTAGTAGAGACGGGGTCTTGCTCTTGCTCAGGCTGGTCTCGAACTCCTGAGCTCAAACAATCCGCCCGGCCTCCCAGAGTGCTAGGATAACAGGCGTGAGCCACCGCGCCCTGCCAGTATCCTTCAGTTTCTAACTCAACTTCCAACTCTCTCTCCCAGATGGCTCCTTGTGTACTCTAGACCACATGTCTAAGATTGGACTTAAAAACCACTATTTAAACTTAAGAGCTTGATTGTTCTCAAATTGTTCATTTTTTTTTTTAACTTTCCAAGTAATTTTTTTGAGAGCAGGAGGAATTTTTGTACTTCTTATGTCTTTCTACCCTTCTCCTGCATGTCTCGTATAGGCTAAGCACACAGTAAATAATCAATAACTATATGACTTGATTAATAGAGAATGTTAGAATGCATGAGTTATGTAATATGTTTGAATTTAAATTTCTAGGCTAAGATGTGATTCTTTTTTAAAAAAGCCAAAAAATTTCTATATTTCCTAATTTAGAATTTCTATGAACAAATCAGTGTTTACATGTATCCTATTTAAAATTCTTCTGATGAATTCCTTATTGGATAAGATGACCCTTTTCCTTGGTGGATCCCAAGTGAGAATATTGGAATGGAATACTGATAGACACAAATAATACTCCCGAGATAACACGTGCCCTCGATCAAGAAAGCATTGGAAGAAATTAAGCAGGAATTTGCAGAAAAGATAGATGGCCATCGGGGCTCATTGATTCGAAGAGAAAACATTTGGATGCATGTAATATTTAAAGCCATTTTGTGAGCCCCTCTTCTTGGACATTAAAACGTTTATTTATAATGACTCCTATTTGTCTCTGTTATGTATAAAAGGAAGCTTGAATTTATTTTGCACCATGGCATAAAAAATATGATAGAACCAGCACTCTAGAAACATCTAGAATTTAATTTCCTTAGGTTGGCTGCAGCCACTGTAATCCCAGCACTTTGGGAGGCCGAGGCAGTAGGATCACTGGAGGCCAGGAGTTCAAGAATTTAGTTTCCTTAAAGAAACTCTTAAAAGAAGAAGCTTTTTTGTTTTACCTGTATGCACACAATTGTTTCCTTTAATAATTACAGAACTTGAGAAAGGTTGATTCCCTAAGATTTATTGTTCTTGAATTTCAGTTATTAAAAAATTAGCTTGTATGATAAGTTACCTAATCAGTTGAGTCTTCCATCTTTATGAGTATTTTGGATAGCTGGGAATGGGGGAAATGTAGGAGAAAAGGGAAATGTTTCTTAATTCACAGGATTTGAGAATTTTGGAGAAGGTGCCATTTCTAGGAATGGCCACAAGGTGGTGTAGAAATAAATACCTTAATCACACAGAAGTGTCATTCATTCATCCAGCAGCAAGCATTTGATAACCCCTGACTATATGCCAGGGACAATGTTAGGCACAAGAGATACTGAAATGATTTGTGCACAGTTCCTGTCCTCCAGAAGCCTAGATTCCAGTATAGAGAGATGTACCTGTAAGAAAATGAGGACTACGGTGTTAGAGAGATGATGTTAGAACCATATACGATGAAGACTGGGGCCCCACAGGGAGGAATGGGCACTTCTGCAGAGAAGGGGTGAGCAGTGTGGATTTGTAAAGGCCCCACAGAGGAAATGATTCTTAAGCAAAATCTTGTAAACGTGGTAGGTGTTTACTAGGAATAAAATTGCATAGATTATGGGATTGAAGGAGGAGGGCTCTGGGAGTGTAGGAGGGATCTTTCAGAGGGAAATACATGAATGAAGGACTGAAAATTTAAGAAAAGAAACTGGCATATTTAAGGAACTTTAAGTAGTTTAATAGGATTAAGGCATAAAGTAGGAGAGGAGACTGGGGATAATGCAGGCCGGATAACGGACAGCCCGCCGTGCTGCGGCGATGTGGTAGCCTCGTGCTGGGGGGCACGTTGGTATAGTCTAGATGCCGGCAGGGACGCAGGGGATGAGTGGGAGGCTATTGTAGCCTCCAGGGGAGAGAAGAGGAGGGCCAGGACTGTGAGAAGGGAGGAGGTTAAATCCGCAGGATTCGGTGATTGAATGGCTGTCTGGATGAGGAAGAGGTAGTATTCTAGGAAGGTACTAAGAGTTCTAGTTTAAGAGAGTGTGATAGATGATTGATCAAGATTGGAGCTACAGGAGGAAGGTGAGTTTTAGGAGCAAAACGTTGGAACGAGTTCATAGTGGCAGTGGAGATGACTGTCATTTCATGGAAATTTAGTGCATTACTTATAGATATTCCAGCTCCCTCCATTCTCGTATCCCTTGTAAAGAGGAAACATTTTTATGGGTACAAGCTTCTAATAAATGGCAATATTATTATTCACGAAAATAAGGTTAATAAAAAATAATAAAACTGTCATAGAACGAGCAAGGACTATATGCTAGGCATTCTTCAAGGGCTTTTTACACATTATTCTCATAAGTCCTTACAACAACCTTGCAAGGCAGGTATTGTTAAATAAGTTTTGATTAATATATGAGGAACCTGTAGATCAGAGAAATTAAGATATCTGCAGGGATAGAATCTGTTACAGCAAAGTTGGTCGTAGTAACAGGAATCATACCAGGGTCCCCTCTTCTCCCAGGAGGGTTCTATTCTTCACAGTCTGTCTTATTCATGTGTTGATTGAAACAAAGGGAAAGTTAGAGGGAAAGAACAACTTGACAGAATGCTTCTGCCCAGGACTGTAAGTATGAATAACATCTTTGAGGACAAAGATCATTTAAAGACTATTTAACTCTCTTGACCTTCTCTCCACACGGTAGGTAGGTAACGTTCCCCTTTTCATGATGTGCACAGTCCAAAGCTGTTGGCCTATTCAACAATTAGAGTCTTTTATCAAGCACTGTCAGTAGCTTCTGATGCTTAATGTTCTGGGGCCATGGGTCCCTCCCATAAAACCTTTATGTTACAACGAATGCAAGTCCCAGACTAAGTTCTGCTGTACCTACATTTATTAGGAAGAAGTTTGGAAGAGTTATACAACTTGTTCCTGGGGTTTGCCCCCATCTCTGTCCTTAGGCACTCTGCATGCTTATTAGAACTTCCCAGGAAAACCTCACTCTGGGAAGACACAGGAAAAGATTACATCAGAAAGTATTTAAGTGCCCTTTCCGGGTGTCGGTTAAAACCAGTGTATCACCACGGCGTCCCTAATAGTGATGTAAATGACAAGCAATATGTCTAGCCGAGGTATAAAGAGCCACATAGCTACCTAGTTCCTGGGCAAAGCAAGAGAGAGAACTTAGCTTTTTTCTTAGTTGTACTGTCAAAGAATTGCATTTTATATAAGATGATTATGATTATTAGTTTCAATATTAATGTCATTTAAACTCCTTCTTTTTTTTTTGAGACAGAGTCTCAACTCTCTTGCCTGGGGCGAGTGCCGTGGCATCAGCCTAACTCACAGCAACCTCAAACTCCTGGGCTCAGGCAATCCTACTGTCTCAGCCTCCCAAGTAGCTGGGACTACAGGCATGAGCCACCATGCCCGGCTAATTTCTTTTCTAGATATATTTTTAGCTGTCCAATTAATTTCTTTCTATTTTTTGGTAGAGATGGGGTCTTGCTCTTGCTCAGGCTGGTCTCGAACTCCTGAGCTCAGAACGATCCGCTCACCTCGGCCTCCCAGAGTGCTAGGATTACAGGCGTGAGCTACCGCGCCCGGCACTGATTGCCTATTTTTTAAAAAACAAAAACACTGCAGATATTTGTAAAACACTGTCACAGTTTTCCAAATACTAATATAACCTTGGCCTTTAAAAACAACATCTCGAAGAGCTTTGCATATATAATAATGGGCATATCACAGTTGTCTAAAAACAAAGCATAACTCTGAATAATAAATGATTTGCTAAATTCTGAATCTTTGACTTACAAGTCCTGACTCTAGGATAATTGTGAGCCAAAAGAAACCGCTCAACCCAGTTTTCCATGTTCTGTAAGACCCAGCTGTGTGCCAGTTTATTTCGGGGTGTCTGTACTGCCAACCAATCCAGACACTGAGAAGGATTGTATTCAATCACCTACAAATAAAATGACGAGAACAGAGTATAAGGCCAACTGAATAAGCAGTTACTTTTATACTTAACTTTTTGTATATGATATTCAACACTTAGAGCTAAAGTAGTTTTTCAAAAACTAGAGCTTAAAGAAAGTTTCACCCATTTATTTTCCCATTTTTAAAGGTACTTGCTTTTATCAACAGGAAATGTTTAGGAAAGTTTGTCATTGGTTTACACAATAAATTTAAAATAACCAAGTATTATAACAGAAGACAAATATGAGAACTCAATGAGCTTTTGGTCTTGCTGACTTTGTAAATTCATTTCAAAGTACTTTTAATTCTCTCAACTTTCTCACCTTTATGCCATGCCTGTTTTCACTTTACTTTACGTCTAAACTATTACTAAGTGAGAATGTAAAGTATTCATTGTACTGCCCCAGAGAATTTTTTCATGGGAAAAGGGAATCTTCAGAATCTAGAGCAGGGGTTAGAAACTATGGCCTGCAGGCCAAATTCTGTGGCTGCCCATTTTTGTTGTTTTATTGGAACACAGCCAAACCCACTCATTTATTGTCCATGCATGCTTTTGGGCTAAAATAGCAGAACTGCGTAGTTTCAACAGAGACAGTATGGCCCACGAAGCCTGAAATATTTGCTATCCGGCCCTTCAGAGAAAATATTTGCTCACCCTGGTCTTGAGCTTTTCCAGAACTCACCAAGGAGAAATTTTCTGACCTCGGCAGTAACTCTGGAGGAAAGGGAGTGGTTGGTCCTTTTCCTATCTTTTCTGTCAACTGCTGAAAACATGTGGTTTGTATTTCTAGAGCTTCCAGTTGCTTTATGGAATCTTTTTTAAAAGTAGGGGAATAAGAACTTTGAATTGGCTGAAAAGTTGTTTATGACTCTATGACAGTATCTTTAAAATGTCTGGGAGACAAGCTAAGAATTCTTTCCCCCTCCCCAAACCTGACTAAAGCTCCTCTTATTCCCTAGACGTGTGACTTACTAAAACCATTTTGGGGTACCCAACTAAAAAGAAACTGATACTTAAAATGGTAGTGACTATATTATAAAAACAAAATCCTCAGAAACAAATTCTGAAAACATCTGCTAGAAGACTTACCTCCCATATCCTCTGCAGAATATAAGATGCAAAGGGAGGCATTCCTGGAGGTCCTCCAGCAAACTCCATTAGCATAGTTAATAGTTTAAAGAAAGGATTGGCTGCCTGTAAAGACATATACATGATTGTATATTTAGATACATCTGAATACATCTCTTTCAGCAGAAAAGAAATATATACTCTTACACATCACATTTAAATCTGCTGCGTTAGGTTAGCAGTCCTTTGAGTCTCTGTGTGTGAACTTGAACTCCCATAAAGCAGCAGAATAAGCTATGGGATACAAAGTCAAACGTGTGGGAGCCACACGTAACAGATTTTTCTGGATGTCAAAAGTATTTGGAAGGGCTGGGCACGGTGGCTCATGCCTGTAATCCTAGCACTCTGGGAGGCTGAGGCGGGTGAATCCTTTGAGCTCAGGAGTTGCAGACCAGCCTGAGCAAGAGCGAGACCCCGTCTCCACTAAAAAAAAAAAAAAAAAAATAGAAAGAAATTATCTGGACAACTAAAATTATATACAAAAAATTAGCCAGGCATGGTGGCGCATGTCTGTAGTCCCAGCTACTCGGGAGGCTAAGGCAGTAGGATCACTTGAGCCCAGCAGTTTGAGGTTGCTGTGAGCTACGCTAATGCCATGGCATTCACTGGAGCCAGGGCAACAGAGACTCTGTTTTTGAGACAGTCTCAAAAAAAAAAAAAAAAAAAAAAAAAAGTATTTGTAAGAACCAATTTTAAAAATTATTTTTTAAATTGCTAAATAAACATCATATATACGGTGTACAACATGTTTTAAAATATGTATAAACTGTGAAATGGGTACATCAAGCTAAATAACACATGCATTATCTCACATATTTTTTGTGGTGAAAACACAAAAATCTATTCTCAGTGGTTTTTCTCAAGTATACGATACATTGTTATTAACTATAGTCACCATGTTGTACAATACATCTCTTGAATTTACCTCTCCTAACTGAAATTTTGTTTCCTTTGACCAATATCTCCCCAACCCCCAAAATAAATTTGGTTAATGAGACCATCATGTTCTATTAAAAAATTTAGATTAAAATTTCCTATAGCAATCTATAGCAATACATGTTAATGTTTGACATGTATTGTTAAAGTAGCCATAACATTTCCATTTTACAAAAAATACTTTCATACAATACTGTATTCTATTTTCCTCTTATTCTTCCACCTATGCAGAGGCCTATTTAGTCTATTTTTTTCTTTGGGCACAACTATAATATATGCTCCAAATCAAACAACTTTAAAGCTTAGCATTTGGAGGCACTCAGATATACTCAATTTATGTGTATATTTAGTTGGGAAAGTTATATTTGTGATATGACATGAAAAGGTAATTCAGTTTATTCACATTATACATTTAAAAAATAGGTTACTGTGTTACAGGAGAAACCCTGGTAATTTTTTTTTTTACCAAGAACAATTAGAAAGGCTCATTTGAAAGCACTACCATAGTTTTAAAAACATGAATTAATAAACGTTTACATACCTCAGGTGTCAACTTTGCTATTGATGTGAAAAGCATAGATACAATCTAAAACAGAAAAAGGAGGATTTCAGGATATTCTTTTTAAAATTACTAAAAATCTTTTAAGACTGTTTCTTAGCACTTACATGTTCTGCAAGTCGATTATTGTATCGACACAGGCTGAAAATCAGATTACATGTTTGTCTTATATTGATGCCATCACGAATATGTTGAAACAAGAATGGAAATCCCTGTTAAAAACAAAAGTTGTTCATTTAGGAACTTTTTTTTGGTGATGATCAAATTGTCTAACATTAGAGAAGGTATTACCTTTCCTCCTGTTAATGCTGCCATGTCAGTCTGTGATAATGTCAAATGCCTAAAAGAAAATATTAGTGGAAATAAGTTTTTCTTCTCCCTATATTACTTTATAGCTATCTGCATCATGATAAGCAACAATATTGATTACAACTGTACCAACCTGCCATCATAAAATGACTTTTGGGTATTTTGCTAGCTAGACTTGTTAATGCTAAACATCTTTTAGGCAGTTTTTTCCCAAGATCCCCAGGATTGGTAAATGGAAGCCCAAATCTACTTTATTTTCATTTAATTAACGCAGTGTTTTAGTATATTAAAACACTAGGATGGGCCTGATTTGACTTACAGAGCTGTTGTCTTGATATGAGACACTTCAAAACCAAATGGAATCAGTTTTACCTCCCAGTTTAAAATTACTGAGTATTCAATTTAATATAGAAAATTTCAGATATATAAAAAATAGAATTGTACAAGATCCCATTACTCAGCTTCAAATTTACCAAATAATAGCCAGTCTTGTTTCATTTGTACCCCCACCCACTCAATATAGATTATTCTGAGGCAAACTCCAGGTATTTTATCATTTAATCCATAAATCTTAAATCTCTAACAGATAAATTTCAAAAACATAACCACAGTACCATTATTCATGCCTAAATTAAGTCAACAATTCCTTACTATCATACAATATCCAATGTAAAAATTTATTCAGGTTTCTAAAAAAAAGTTTTATAGTTATTTTGCTTGAATCAGGACCCAAATAAAGTCTTTTGTTGCAATTGGTTGAAATGTCTCTTAAATCTTTTAATCTATTGGTTTCTCCTCCAACTTTGTTTTCATCTTGACAATTTATCTGTTAAAGAAAGCAGGTCATTTGTCCTGTACAGTTTCCCACATTTATATTTTGCTTGTGGTGGTATTTTAACATGTTTCTCTGTCCTTGTATGTCCTGTAAATTGGTAGTTAGATTTAGAGACTTGATCAGATCTAGGTTTGACTTTTTAATCAAGGATATTTTGTAGGTTTTGATGTGGATTTTCATCAGGAGGCATACAACGAAGGGTTTGTCTTTTTGTAAGGTTTTCAGCTAATGATGACCGTTGTCTAGATCCATTATTTCATCTGGGGTTGCAAAATAGTGATATTCTAATTCCAATTGTCCTTGCTCATTTATTTGCTCAAGCACCATTTGGTTACCAAGAGGTGTACTTCTTGCAGGTAGAATAAATGCTTGATATTGTTTCCACTTATTTATTGATTTTCAAAATAATGATTTGATTTCCTAGTACACTCTAAAGGTTGCCAATATGTTTTTAAAATTCTTTTTAGGTATCATTAGAAACTCATGGATTTAAACATCTTTGATGTATTCCACAGACCAGTAAAGTTGGTTCGAGTCCTTTAAACATGACCTCAGTAGTCTTAGATAGCTTCCTTGTTTTCCAAAACGACAAAACATTCCAGACTTTTCATTCATTTCTTTCCCAGGACCTGGAATAGGACATTTTCCCAAGTAACCTAAATTTTTCCAGTGGGAAATGAAATCTAGAGACTACAACAGGGATACTCATTAATTCTGGCTTGTACAGGGTTTCTAGGCCTTTTCAGAAAACAGAGGTAGGTAATACATTTTCTGTGTGCTTATGACAAGAGAAACCATGAACTCATACTGATATTTCCAATTCAAATTCAGTTTTGAAGAAATTATGTAAAAATCCTACAATTTTATCTTTCTTCTTTTGCTGAAAATCTTGGTTTCTAAGGACAACAATTATTTATTTGCTTTATTCTATAATATACACATAATACCTTCAGAATAAGTCTAGTTATATTAACAAAAACATAATTACTGAAACATTTTAAGACAATTTTGCAATTCTTTATCTTTCATGTACATCCCACTAGGAATTTATAGTTAATGTGTTCTAAAGTCACTTTAATTCCTCTCTGGTGGCTATGCCACCTGCTTAATATATAGTTAGGTTCATCTATTTCATTGTGCTTTTGAGTTTTAGAGATTGTTTTTTATTCATTTATTTGCTTATAATTATAGACACATTTACATGATTCCAAAGTTAAACATGTCAAACTTCCATTCCCATCCCCTCCACCCTGTTTTTCTTTCCCTACCCACTGGAGACCATTTTTTTTAAAAAAGCTTTTGATTTGTAGTCAATTCTTGATATTTGTGGTAGTTGCATTTTATAAACTGCTACAAACACTGAATTAGCAAATACCAAATTATTGCTTCTAGCATTAAGTTCCCATGAGGTTCTGGTCGTAACATTTTTGTCAATTAATCAATATATTACCTTGTTTCATGGGTGTTTCTGTTTAAAGACATCATATTTAATACATATTATGGACTCATTAACATTGAACTCACAGACAATAGTATTACTGAAACTTATCTAACACATACATTTTTCTCTATAAGGCACATTAAAGGCCTTCTGGAGCTTAGAAACACTAAACACGCTTTAGCACTACACTTGACAACCATTTAATTAATTTTGCTTTTAGAGATGGAGTCTCTGTTGCCCAGGCTGGAGTGCAGTGGTTATTTACAGGCATGATTATAACTCACTTAGCCTCAAACTCCCAGACTCAAGTGATCCTCCTGCCTCAGCCTATTGAGTCACTGAAACTACAGGCATGCGTCACCACACCTGGCTGAGGGCCATTTTAAACAGTGAAATCACCAGTGAAAAGCATACAAATTTGAAAAATGTTCACAGCATACACCACATAAAGTACATTTGTGTACATTATGAAAACTGAAACGAGAAAGCAACTTGTTGTTTTGTTTGCCCTCAGCTAGAAAAGTATTTGTCAGGCAACTAAAAGTTTTTGCCATTCTGTGTACGCACATGTCTGTGAACAACTGCAAATGTTCCCAGTGTCAATTTTGGCATTACAAATAAATTTTAGCAAGTAGGTGAATTTGCAAATAGCAAACCCATGGACAGTGAGGATTGGTTGTATACACACACACACACACACACACTCTCTCTGTCTCTCTCTCTCTCTCTCTCTCATATGTTCCCCTTTCTTAAAAAGTAGCATACAATACATAGTTTTCTGCACTTTTTTCACTTAGTAATATCCTAAAGATTTCTCCATAGTAGTACATGTAAATTCTATATTTCCTTTATTCAGCTATAGAGTCCTATTTTGAGTGAATGCTGTTTTTTCAACTAGTTCCCTTTTGATGGACATTTGGCTGTTTTTAGTCTTTTGCTATTAAAAATTGTTTCAATAAATAGCTTCGCCCAGGAATCTTTCTGTATTTTGGGGACAAATTTCTATAAGTGGAGTTGCTAGGTAAAAGAATGAATGCACATATAATTTTGTTAGATATTTTACTGTATATTTCTTCAATGACTATTCCTAACACGACTCAGAGACAAAGTAGAAGTTTGGTAGAATAGATTGAAATTCTTTTGACACAAGAGTTGATGAACAGTAGTGTTAATTATTTAAAAGGAATTATGTAATAAAAGCTGGTGAATTAATAGGAGTATAACAATTACGTAAAAAAGAATTAAAACCAAACACGCTTTAACATTTTGAATGTTGAAACATTTCACCTTTCTGAGCGAGACTGTTCAACCAAAAGAGCAACTAAAGCTATCATCTTTTCAAGGGCAGCTGGCCTGTATTTTTCTTCTGCCAGGGAGAGGATATCTTCTTCCTCTTCTTCTTCTTCCCCTTCTTCCTCTGATAATACTTCAACTTGAGGCTAAGTGGAACAAAATTCAGTTTTAATAATGGTAGTAATTTTAACATCATTTTGAGAACAAATGACTAGTTTTACATAACTATCCAGGGTAAACGATGGCAGGAGTATGTATCATGAAAAACCACCACCCAAAGGCCTAATTCTAACTTAAAACAGTCTCAAACCACATTCAGGACAATTTTAGACTAAACTGGCAGATCTACAAATAATAATTCTTAGCACTGACTATTTACCTTACCTAAAGGGATAAATCCCTTGAAATAATTTTTTTTCTTATAGCAAGCTCAGTGGAAGATAAATCAGGATCAAAAATTATAATATTAATACAACAATATTTCCTATTTAATAAAAATGCCAGTTAGACAGAAGAAGAAATCCTTATTTGTAGTTTTGAGACAATTCAGATAATAGGTATTTCAAAGAGATATTCGCTTGGGCTTTGAAATTTAAGAGACTGAAAAGATTTTATGGTCTAATAAAGCAAAAGAAAAGCAGTTGAGACAGGGAGCCATACAGGCTGGAATTAGATAGTATCAGTGTATATTCTGTGAGGCATTGCAGCATAGTGGTTAAGAATTTTAGCTCAGTAGTCTGAAGATCAAAGCCCAGCTTAGTGTGATCAAAAACAAGTTAACTTCTTTTTTTTTTGAGACAGAGTCTTGCTCTGTCGCCCAGGCTAGAGTGCTGTGGCATCAGCCTAGCTCACAGCAACTTCAAACTCCTGGGCTCAAGCGATCCTACTGCCTCAGCCTCCGGAGGAGCTGGGACTACAGGCATGTGCCACCATGTCCGGCTAATTTTTTTTATATATATTTTTAGTTGTCCAGCCAATTTCTTTCTATTTTTAGTAGAGATGGGGTCTCACTCTTGCTCAGGTTGGTCTCAAACTCCTGACCTTGAGTGATCCACCCGCCTCGGCCTCCCAGAGTGCTAGGATTACAGGCGTGAGTCACCGCGCCCGGTCACAAGTTAATTTCTTTAACCCTCAAGTACTTCATCTGTAAAATGGAGATAGAAACAGTACCTATCTCTGATAGTTTAAAAAAGGATTAAATAAGAGTACAAATAGATGATACAATCCAATGTGGCTGTTACAGACAGTATAAAATGCATATAACATTTTAATATTGATAGACGAGCTACTTAAATTTTTGAAAGACTGTGATAAACTTAATAGCAAAGGGCTTAAAAATATGACCATCGAAATGTCCACCAAAACAATAAGACCTCAAAGTAGGTGGTGATCACTTTGCCTAAGTTGATTTGCTTTTTCCTAGGGCTTTACCAGTGACATTTATTACTTAGTTGTTTCTTTTCTTGCTATATCCATTAAAATTACATTAAAAACACCAACCAATCTTAGATTCTCAACATTATCTAATATCAGGCTAGAAGGGATTTTAAAGGATTCTAATATCTCATGACTTTGTATGGTGCAAACTACTAAAAACATGGCTTCTGAATCCCTACTATAAGACAGAACTGTACTTACATTTTCAGGTCCTTTTGTTCCCATGTAAAAATGTACCATTGTAGATATGGCTTGCAATGAAAGTAAAAATTGGCTCTAAAAAATTGATTTAAAAATAGAAAATAAAAATAATTAAGTTCTAAATACTGATAATAGGTATATAATCCAAGAAATAAACAAGATACAGCCTCACCTCTTCTTCACCCATTTTAGCAAATTCATAAAGGAAGGCAAAATATTCTGTAAGGTGTTTACTGTGAGGTTTTACGCCATGTTCCATAATTAATAACAGAGTTCTCACAAATCGAGTGACACATGAACGACCACCAATATCTTCTACTGAGGCATCCATATCATCTGACCTGAAAAGATAATTAAATATATCTTAGAAAACATATGATGTCTGGGACAGTTACTGTCTAGAAAGAAAATTATTTTTAAAAACCTGAATATATCTCTTTTATCTTTGTGATAATGAATATCAATTGCAATAACATAAGTAGCTAAATTTCAATTATAGTGCCTGGCTAAATCAATCCAAACCTAAAGATTTGTGCAGGATTTTGCAGATGCATTTAGTTAAAAATAAAACAAAAATAGTTTTCACTTCTTGACTTTAGATTATTTTTAAAAAGAAGAACCTAAATATTTCAATGTGGCTATTTAAAATTACTTTGTAGGCAGATCATCAAAAACGTTAAAAATTTAATGTTCAAAAAGTATTTCTTACCCATCTTCCATTCCCGGCTGTAGATAGAGATGAGCATGTACAGGTCTCAGTCTCTGAATCACATGTATACATAAACGCTGAAACATCTGTAAACAAAAAGATAACAACCCAAGAGCCAATTCACATCACTTAAGAAAGATACTGAAAAGTTAACATGATTCAAAATTCTCTGTCACCCATTTATATTTTGCCCAAAGATTATCTTTTGATAATTCTAAAGCTTTCCTGGAGTCTCAACTACAGTCTAAACATATAAGGCAAAGTGAGCATAGAAAATAATATCTGGTTTTGTGATAATGGGAAAAAACCTTAAACGACAAGTTTCAGTAATACAGATTACCAAAAACAAAGCTTCACTAAGCTAGTGGAGATATAGAGAAAAGAAAATCTAGTATCTGTCTCCTACAGAGGAGTGCAGTGGAGCAGGACAGCTACTCAGCACAGGGTCAACAACTAGGAGAAAGAATATAATTTAACAAAAAGAAATATGGATTAAAAATCACTGAGAAGCCAGGCGCGGTGGCTCATGCCTGTAATCCTAGCACTCTGGGAGGCCAAGGCGGGTGATTATTTGAGCTCAGGAGTTGGAAACCAGCCTGAGCAAGAGGCGAGACCCCGTCTCTACTAAAAATAGAAAGAAATTAATCGGACAATTAAAAATATACAGAAAAAATTAGCCAGGCATGGTGGTGCATGCCTGTAGTCCCAGCTACTCAGGAGGCTCAGGCAGAAGGATTGCGTGAGCTCAGGAGTTTGAGGTTGCTGTGAGCTAGGATGACGCCATGGCACTCTAGCCCAGGCAACACAGTGAGACTCTGTCTCAAAAAAAAAAATGACTGAGGATTCTCTAAAGATATATGAATGACCAATAATACTATGAAAAAATGTTTAACATCATTAGTTATTAGAGAAATGCAAACCCAAAACACAATAAGATAAACTTCACACCCACTAGGATAGCTAAAATAAAAAGACAACAGCAATTGTTAAAGATGATATGGTAAAATTGCAACCTTCATATATCACTGGGGGTAAAATAAAATGATATAGTCACTATGAAAAATAGTTTGTAAGTTTTAAAAATGTTAAACTTAAGAGTGACCAAACGACCCAGCAATTTGGCTTTTAAGTATATACCCAAAAGACATGAAAATATATGTCCAAGAAAAAATTTGTATTGAATGTTCATAGCAGCGTTATTCAAAATAGCCAAAAAGCAAAAAACATCTGAAATGTTCATCAAGCGATGAACAGATAAACGAAATGTGGTATATATATTCAATGGACTATTTGGCAAAAAAAGGAAATGAAGTATGCATATATGCTATAACATAGGTAAGTTCCTGAAAAGATTGTTAAATCAAAGCAGCAAGTCATGAAAGACCACATACTGTATGATTCCATTTACATGAAATGGTCAAATGAGGCAAATCCATAGAGACAGAAAAAAGACTAACAGCTGTCAGGGATTGAGGGGAAGGGAGAAGATAAAATAGGGAGTTACCATCAGGGGTTGAGGTCATTTTGGAGTGACAAATATTCTAAAATTAGATAGTGGTGATGGTTGTGCAACTTTGTGAACATACTAAAAACCACTAAACTTTATACTTTGAAAGGTTTGGGTGAACTTTATGGTGTAAAAATTATATTTCAATAACAACTGGAAAGTGGCATAATTAACTTATTAATTCTGTTTTTCTCCTAACTTTCAGAGGAAATAAGTGGCATAATTAACTTTTTGATTTTGTGCCAAAAGCGACTGACTATAAAGTAATATTTAAATTTTCACTGTTTAATTTTTACAGTGATTTAAAGAAAACAAATTGGTTTATATAGCAGTTTAGACCCAAAGAAATAGATTATTAATATATTCTATTCATTTAACATTATAAGCCACCACAGTACCCTACCATAGTTAGAATATCTAAGGATGTGAAAAAGAATCAGTACAACTCTTAAGGCATCCAGATCAGGATCTGGAAGAATAAAAAGTTACAGCCTATCTTCCTATATGCAAGAAATGTGTATAATTTTAATCTCTTGATTAGGGTGACAGTTGATGTTAAAATAACCTAATAAAAACAATACCAAAATGACTTATGATAGGAGATAGATCTTTTCAAACTATTTGCAATGCTAGCGAGGATAAGACACATTCACAGGCAAATTTAGAACAATTAAATTGAAAGCCATTTCTTCAAATAATTTTTTTCGAATACATTTTTTCTTACCTGTCTCACAATTTGATTAGGGCACTTAATTAGTATCTGCATTGGCCACCAGTCATCATCAGCCATACGGTCTAAAAACCACTGTAAGAAAACAGAGCATGACTTTAACATTTAACCAACACTTGTTAAATGGGGTACAGTCACACAGGGATTTTGTTTCTAGTAGATGTTTTAATTAAGTTCTTATCAAAAAAGTTTCTCTAATTGTTAGAAAGTTCAAAATCTAAAATCATAATAAAGGTCATCTCATTACACAACTCCATAGATGTCATTTACACCACAGTACACAACTGGCATCATGGCAACCTGAGGTCCTTGTTGTAATAAAATGAAATAATAAACGTCACACTGTGGAATCTTTTGTTCCTATTAATGTAAGATTTGAACATGATTCATTTTACTTCCTTTTAAAAAACAAATCATGATCTAATCAACCCTGCGGATCTATTAAACAGCTATGAGGGGGGAAGGAAACAGAGAAACATGTTAAACACCAGGAAGATGCAATCATTCAAAGCAGCATGTGGGAAATCCTGCAGAACAAATGACACAAAATGGCATGAAGAAAAAGAAAGTATTATAGATGAACGGAGATTTAAAAGACAAACAAATGCAAAATGTGGACCTTATCTGAACACTACTTAAAACAAATCAACTGGAAAAAAATTGATATAATTAGGGAAAACTGAATATAGAATGTGTATTAGATGACATCAAGAAATTGCTTCTAATTTTTACCATGAGTGAATGGAATTGTGGTTATATACATATTTTAAAAGTTTTCACCTGTTATAAATAAATACTGTTTATGGATGCCTGCTATGGTATCTAGGTTTGCTTTAAAATACTTTAGTGAAAAAAAGGCATAGGAGGATAGCAATTGATGAAATAAGAATGAAAGATTATTATTAGTTGTTGAAGTTGTGTAACAGTAACACAAGGGTTCATTATACCTTTCTACTTCTGTGCTTGCTTCCAAATTTTCATTATGAAGCTTTAAAAAGTTATACTTTTGTATTTGAAATTTCTGGCGATCAGATTCTCTTATTCCATTGCTACAGGTATAATCAGATGACCTTCTAAGTAAGTGAAAAATCTTAAACTATAATTTCATCTCTTGTATAGTACTATCTACCACCTCCGCAAAATTCACAAGACTTGTATTCCTAGGTAGGTTTACAAATCTTAAGATTTCATTAAGATGGCAATACAATTAAGTTGTGACTACCTGTGAGCATATTATTCTTATGGATGCATCTCTCCTAAAATGTGGGGATATATAATTAGACATAAACTGATCTAATGAGATGTATTTTTGGGGGGAGGTGAGGAAGTGAAAGGTGTTTTAAAATATTTTTCAATAATATTCAAAAGTAGTTAAGAGATAGGTGGAGGAAATGGGGGAGATGTTGGCCAAGGGGTGTAAGGTTTCAGCTATAAAATGAATTCTGGGATCTTACGTACATCATGACTATAATTAATAGCATTGTATTGGTCACTTAAAATTTGTTAAGAGTAGATCTTAAGTGCTGTCATCAGTCAGATATACACATAACTAAGTGGTGATAGATGTGCTAATTAATTTGATTGTGGTAATCATTTCACAATGTACACATATATCAAATCATCTCATTGTACATCTTAAATATATACAGGTTTTGTCTGTCAATTATACTTCAATAAAGCTGGAAAACAAAAATGAAAGTAGTTAAGAAATACCTGGAAGAGTCTTTTTAATTTTCTATAATTTTTTTTTCCATTAAATGAAGGGGAAAAACGTACAGATTTTAAAATAATCAATTACTTAATCAGTGTAATAGATTTGATACCTAAATAATAATAATCAAATGTTTTTAGAGACAACTTACACAGGGCTCCCTATAATTTAAAACAGATAAAACAATTTTGCCATTCCATTTCCGTTAAGAATAAAAAACAAAACAAAAAAAGATTCTTAACTATCTATGCATTGTTTGTTGAATTATTCACCTCACCTCACAAGCTGCTTGACTATTATTAAATTGTTTGGTCAAGAGTTCAATCCACTGAAGCATTGTGGGCTTTAAAAAAAAAAAAAAAAAAGAAGTCAGTAAAAGCATAAGGATTTTTGAGTCAAAGAGAACAAAAACCAAAAGATATCTGTAAATAATATAAATCCAAAATATAAAACACACATACCTTTTCTTTTGAATGAATAAATGTCTCTAGGACAAAGGAAGTGCTTAACTATGAGAAAAGATAAAATTAAGCAAAAAAGATTTAATTATTTTAAAGTAATAAATTTTGACAAAATTATCTAAAGTTTATATATTTATTACCTTTGCTGTCATTAGTGACACAGCTTTAGGATCTGGTAATGTACTGGGAATACAACTACACAACTGCCACATAAATCTAGAATTTAAAAAGAATGAATAATTTAAAATTCTTACAGAGTAAGATTTCTTTAAAAAGGCATAAAAAAATCTACTAAATTTATCAAACTTACCCAAAATATGTATGTTCGAAAATGTTTTTGTCCTGGAGAAACTGCATGTTATCATGCCAAATCCACTGAAGAAAAAAATGTCAACATTAGATATCAGAAAGCAGTTTACTTCATTATGTTTTATCAATATTTTTATTAGACAAAAAACGGATGCTCTTAAAAACCATAAAAGAAACAAAAAATACATGCAGTAAACTCATTCCCTGCCCCAGGTATATGGAATATAAGAGTAGCTACTAAACCTACTCTAATTTAATCATTATTTATCTAGCTATCTCAAGCAATTGTGGGCTTTTAAATGTATTTATGATGATTTTGAAAGAATTCTGAAATCCTATCTCTCTGAAGAGCAAGCATATAAATGAATAAACCATAAGTTATGTTGCATTTTATAAGAACAGGTTATAAAAGTTTCTGTTCAAAAGTTGGCAAAATAAAAAAATTTAGTTCAGGTTGGCAGACCTAAATCAGAGGTGATTTTGTTTACTCCATAAAAATAATGAAAAATGATTATTTCTGGCATTAGCCCTGTAGGAACACTCTGTTTTTATCTTCCTTTCTCTCTCTGAATAACTTAAACATATATCTTTGTCAGCTCCACATTATTTTTATCTACATGTTCTGATTATTCATATTACTGGCTGTCTTAGCAAAACACTTCTGTGTTTTAGAATTTTAGATGGTAGGTTCATTGTGAGACAGAAGTTCCAACCTTATCTTTAATCTTCCACTAAAGATTTTCAACTACCTCTATTTGCCTCCCCAGCCCCGTGCACTAACTCAGAACCAGGTACTACAATTGTGTATCAGGATTCCCACTCCACAGTAGTATTTGAGAAATCCCAGACATAGTAACTGAATGGTCTGCTTCAGAGTTCTGAGCACTTCCAGGCACACAGCTTTTTATAAAGCTGTATCCCTGAGGAGAGTCTGACAGCATTCTGCTCATCACATTTAGTACCTTTTCATAACAAGGGAGTCCCATTCCAAAAGACTGGCTTCCAGCCATGAGTTCAGTTCTAGATCTGGTGTCATAATTTTTGTCCCCTTGACCCTGTAAGAGTCTAGATTCTGGTCAACATTATCTGCTTCTGGGCCTAAAGCCTGTAGTTCTGAGGTTTGCACCACACACAGTGCTTTTAGTTGTGCTCTATTTTTGTTCTACAAAAACATTCATCTGTTTTTTGATGGTCCTTTTTATACTGAATCAACACAGTATGTTTGAAGAGAACTAGGTATGTCTAAGTGTGAAATTATTGCACTACATTGATCAGAACTTCCCTAGCTATTTTCTATATAACTGGTGCAACCTCATCTTGGGCAACTCTTGCTTGAACTGACTAAACATCACAGCCACACAGGTCATCTTTCTGCTCCTAAAACATGCCAACGAGTTCTGTCCTTCCTAAGAATTTGTGCAGAATGTTTTCTTTGTCTGGAGCACTCTTCACATGATTACCTCTTCTGCAAGTTTTAGGTTTCAGTTTAAGTAAGGTTAACCTCTTGAAGAATTTCCTGACCCCCTTCCCTAGCAATCCCTACGAACTACTCTTTCTGAGAACTCTACTTTTATTATCCATAACAATTATTACAATTTATAATTAGTTTACTTATTTAATCTCTTTTATGGTTCTAAATTTTTCTGGTTATCTTTTGGGAATGTCTGTCAATAGCTATGCTTTAACTGTATAAATCTAAAGGACCACATTCTGGTTTATATCTAAAGCCTATATTAATGTTAATTTATATAATATTTCAAATTTATTTAACTTTTTTAGTAAAATATAAGTAGACATACTCACTTTAAAATAATAAGCTGAAACAATTAGGAAAAAATGGCTGGTTTAGGTCTGCAATCACGAATACTCCAATGTACAGGCATACTTCATTTTATTGTATTTCACTTTACTACACTACACAGATACTTCTTTTTTTTCTTTTAAGCAAGGTGAAGGTGTATGACGACCTTGTGTTAAGCAAGTCTATCAGCATCATTTTTCCAACAGTATGTGTTCGCTTCATGTCACTGTGTCACATTTTGGTAATTCTTGTAATATTTCAAACTTTTTCATTATTAATTGTATCTGTTATGGTAATCTGTGATCAGTGACCTTTGTTGTTACTATTGTAATTGTTCTGGGGCACCACGCGTGAGATGGCAAACTTAATCAACACATTTGTGTCCTGACTGCTCCAACTGACTAGCCATTTCTGTCTTTCTCCCTTTCCTCAGGCTTCCCTAGTTCCTTTAGGTGCAATATTGGAATTTGGCCAATTAATAACCCTACAATGGCGTCAAATGAAGAGCTGCACATCTCTCACTTTAAATCAAAAGCTAGAAATCATTACGCTTAGTAAGGAAGCTGAGGTAGGCCAAAAGCTGGGCGTCTTGGGTAAAACAGTCAGCCAAGGTGTGAATGTGAAGAAAACGTTCTTGAAGGAAATTAAATATGCTACTCCAGTGAACACATAAATGGTAAGAAAGCGAAACATCCTTATTGCTGATAAGGATAAAGTTTCAGTGGTCTGGATAAATCAAACTAACCACAACATTCTCTTGAGTCAACCAATGCAGAGCAAAGCCCTAGCTCTCTTTAATTCTATGAAGGCTGAGAGAGGTGAGGAAGCTGCAGAAGAAAATTCTGAAGTTAGCAGAGGTTGGTTAATGAAGTTTAAGGAAAGATGACTTCTCCATATCACAAAAGTGCGAGGTGAAACAGCAAGTGTTGATGTAGAAACTGCAGAAAGTTATCCAGATCTAGCTAATATCATTAATGAAGGTGGTTACACTTGAACAACAGAATTTCAATTTAGACAAAACAGTCTTCCCATCAGAAGATAACATCATCTAAGACTTTCACAGCTAGAAAAGTAGAAGTCAATGCCTGGCTTCAACACTTCAAAGGATAGGCTGGCTCCCTTGTTAGGGGCTGATGAAGCTGGTGACTTTAAATTAAAGCCAATGCTCATTTACCTTTCCAAAATCCCAGCACCCTTAAGAATGACACTACATCTAGTCTGCATGTGCTCTAGAAAGGAAACAACACAGCCTGGGTGACAGCATAGCTGTTTATAGCATGGTTTATTGAATATTTTAAGCCCAATGTGGAGACCTACTGCTCAGAAAAAAAAGATTCCTTTCAAAATGACTGCTCATTGACTATGTACCTGGGTCACCGGAGAGCTGTCACAGAGATGTACAAGAGTAATGTTTCCATGCCTGCTAACACAATATCCATTCTGCAGGCCACAGATTAAGCCATAGCATAATTTCAACTTTTAAGTCTTATTATTGAAGAAATACATTTTGTAAGGCTATAGCTGTCATAGATAGTCATCCCTCTGATGGATATGGGCAAAGTCAATTGAAATTCTTCTGAAAGGATTCACTATTCTAGACGCCATTAAGAACATTTATGATTCATGCACGGGAGGTAGTCAAAATATCAACATTAACAAGAGTTTGGAAGAAGGTGATTCTAACCCTCAAGGATAACTTTGAGGAGTTCAAGACTTCAGTGGCAGAAGTAACTGCAGATGTGGTAGAAATAGTAAGAGAACCAAGCAGAAGTGAAGCCTGAAAATGTGACTGAATCGCTGCAACTGCACAATAAAACCTGAATGGATGACGAATTGCTTGTTATGTATCAGCAAAGAACGTGGCTTCTTGAGATGAAAACTACTTCTCATGAAGGTGCTGTGAACAGTGTTGAAATGACAACAGAGAATTTAGAGTATTACATAATCTTAGTTGATAAAACAGTGGCAGGGTTTGAAAGGATTGACTCCAATTTTGAAAGAAGTTCTACTGTGGGTCAAATGCTATCAAACAGTATCATGTGCTGCAGAGAAATCTTTTGTGGAAAGAAGAGTAGATCGATGTGGCAAACTTCATTGTTGTCTTATTTCAAGAAATTGCCACAGCCACCCCAACCTTCAACCACCACCACCCTGATCAGTCAGTAAGGCAAGACCTACCACCAGCAAAAAAGATTAAGACTCACTGAAGGCTCAGATGAATGTTAGCAATTTTTAGCAGTGAAGTATCTTAAAATTAATGTAATACTTATTTTTTAGACATAATGCTACTGTATATTTAATAGACTATAGTAGAATATAAACATAACTTTTACATGTACTGGAAAACCAAAAAATTGTTACTTGCTTTATTGCTACATTTGCTTTATTGCAGTGGTCTGGAACTAAATCTGCCATATTTACCAGGTATGTCTATGGTTAGTTCAGTCTGTTTTTCTTCTTGTAGTAGAGCAAAGGTCTGGGATTCTCTTTTGTTACAATGTGAATCAGTGGTTTTCAAAAAATGTTTGGAGAGCCCTGGGGGTTCCTGTGACCATTTTAGGGGGTTTGTTAGGGGAAAACAATTTTCTTAGTAATACTCTGGTGTCATCTGCCCTTTTAAACTCTCATTTCTCATCAGTGTACAATGAAGTTTTCCCAGAAGCTACATGATGAATGAGATCAGAACAAACTGGAAGCAGAAGCTGTTATGAGAATCCAACTGTTTTCTGTTAAACTAGATATTAAAAAAAGATTTGCAAAAATGTAAAACAGAGCCACTTTTCTCACTGGATTATTTTGTTCAGAAAAATATATATTATTTACAAAATATAATGTTAGCATATGATGGGTTTATTTTTGTTATTTTTACACGAATTAAAAGTTTTTTGCAATAATTTAGATGGAACCGGAGACCATTCTAAGTGAAGTGTATTGAGATTGGAAAAACAAACACCACATGTACTCATTATTAAATTGGAACTAACCAACGAACACACATGTGCACAAAGGGAAGTAAAATTTAGTGGAACTCAAGCAGGGGAGAGGAGGAGGAGGGGAGAAGCAAAAACCTACCTAATGCATATAATGAACACTATTTGGGTGATGGACAAACCTACAGCCATGTGAAGCATTACAAAAGCAATCCATGTAACCAAAAACATTTGTACCCACTTAGCATTTTGAAAATAAAGAAAAATCAGATAGCTATAAGACAAAGTTTTAAAAATTTGTATAATTTATATAATATGGTATATACTGTTAGAGATAACCGCATTAAAAAAAAAACACCTCTTTAAGGTCCTTGATAGCTTTTAAGAATATATAAAGGAGTCCTGAGACCAAGAAATTTGAAAATCATTGATATAAACAAACAATATACATCATAAAGGTTTTATTTAAAATTTCATTTTACTTCACAAGTGGTCTGGTTGTTATTATATATTGTTGAGTTCTCATATAAAGCAAGGCCTAGATTTGTCTGAATATTTTAGGGGTCTTCCATATAACAAATGATAATCCATTTAATTGTGATTATGATGGTGGCTGAGATAAATTTTTGTACAAATAGGTAAGATAGCTTCAAATCTAATGAACCATCTCTAATTAGTAGTATCTAATTCTGCTAATAAATTCAATTTAAGGAATTGAAAAAAGAAAATATTCTTGGCTTTTTACAATTAACATAAGGGTAGGCAAGATACCAATTAAAAGTATTTGGGGAACAAAATTCAGTCAGTTTTAAGACTTGATCCCAACAGTGCAAAAAAATTTTTTTATTCAGACAGTAAAAGCTGAATTATCTGGGTGGAAGAATACATTTTAATCAAGTACCCCTTTGGAGAGATTTACTTTTTATACTTTTGGATGACTGAGTTCTTAACATTGACACAACATACATTATGTTATTTGCTCAGTAATACTATTATCACTTATTAAATTATGAAAACCTCATTACTACAAATGAGATACCTTTTTTTTTTTTTTTTCCGATGCAGGACCTCGTGCTGTCTGGGCTAGAGTGCAGTGTCAGATGGGCTAGAGTGCAGTGGTATCGTCACAGCTTACTGCAACCTCAAACTCCTGGGCTCAAGCAATCCTCCTGTCTCAGCTTTCTGAGTAGTTGGGCCTATAGGGACTCCACACAACATCTGGCTAATCTTTAAAGATGGAGTCTTGCCATGTTGCCCATGCCGGCCTCAAATTCCTGGGCTCAAGTGATCCTCCTGCCTTGGCCTCCCAAAGTGTTTGGATTACAGGTGTGAGCCACTGTGCTTGCCTCCTTTTTATTTTTTAATATATAAAATATATTTATTTATATATTTTTAGGGATAGGGTCTTATTTTGTCACCCAGGCTGGAGTGCAATGGTACTATCATAGCTCATTGCAGCCTTGAACTCCTGGGCTCAAGAGATCCTCATGCCTCAGTCTCCTGAAAGGCTGGAACTAGAGCCACATGCCACCACACCCAGCTATATTTTAAATTTTTTTGTAGAGATTAGGTCTAAGTTGCCCAGGCTTGTCTTGAACTCCTGGGATTACAGTTGGGAGCCAGTGTACCCCACCTAAAATACATTTTAAATGCATTTGAAATATACTGTATGCTTGAGTGTGTGAGTCTGTATCATGAAACATAACAGAAGGAATTCTTGTATCCCATCACCCAACCTAAGAAGAACATCACCAACCACACAAGTTACTTGTGAGCTCAGCCTGATTCCATCAACTTTCACTTTTCTTATTTTTCTTCTTTTTCAGTGATAATTATTTTCTACTTCCTTTATTCCCATTCATTTTTCATTCACACAAGTCCTTATTACCAACATTATTTGTAAATAGTCTCAAGGTCTATTCTGGATTACAGATCTTAAAGTTGTATAGCCTGCTCTTACATTATAGTATTCCTTGCATAAATACTTAACATACTTCTAAACTGCTGGTCAAGTCAAATGAATTTATACCTCTAGTAACTCTGACGAAACATCAAATTTGTATTCTCTGCCGTTTTCTTCCTCTGGTTCCATGCGTTTGTAAAACAGCATATAAGCACTGTGTGTCTTTAAAAAGCAAGAAAAAAGTATATTTTCATTTTGACAAGGTATAACTCCAAAAGTAGACAATGCAGAAGAAAGAAAACAGTATGAAATTTTTGTATATGAAAGAAATGATTACCTTTTCAAAAGAAAAATCCATAAATTTATCTGTAACAGAATCATAGGTCTTGGTCTGTTTAAAAAAAAATAAGTTTTACTACTTTAAAAAGTGAATACACTCAGCTATGTCTATATATAAATTATGTCATAAACAGCTTTTCATACTTCATAGTAACTTTGTAAATAGTTTTCAAATATCATTGCATTCATAAATATCCTATATACTTCACAAATGTGGCCAACATACCCTAGTAGCATACTTGGTATTTTTGTTTGTTTGTTTTACAAATTTTTGTTACTTTTTTAGATAGAGAATACTATAAAATTGAGATAGAAAATTTTACTTTAACAAAATAAAATAAAGGTATTGTAAGGAAACAGTTGGCCTGGTCCTAATTTTTATAAATGTGATAAATAAATGGAATTTGAAAACTGAACTTAAACTCTTCATTCTCAGCAACACTATAAATGAGAAAAATGAATCATTTCACTGGTATGAAGCTAATTTATTTTGAAATCTCAACATACTATCCATATGCACCTCCACCAATTCTTCACAAACAAAATTTTGAGCTGCAGAGTTATAAATAACTGCAGATTAAATGGATATTTCAGTATACATTTTAAGCAATGCAACTGATGGGTGACAGCAAAAGAAATATTAGAAAAAGGTTAACAGTCAACCAAAGACATCAAAAAAACTGAAGGAAAAGAGTGAAAAAAACGATGGAAACAAAAGAAAGAGACCATGAAGGCATGGGAAACAATCGGTAAAGGTCTGAGATTTGTATATAAGAAGAAAGAAAGATTGTAAGGCTAAGGGAAACTGCAGAAAGTATCGCATGGAGGCAAGTGGACATGTGGAATGTGAAGAGTTGAGTTTTGGGGCTTCTGAGAACTTGAGGGCTATCTCTTAATGAGCAGGGAGATTAAGATTTTATTGGTAATTCTGGAGAACTTTGAGTATGTCATGACAGAAAAACAAACAAACAAAAAACCCACAATCCCAAACCAAAGGGAAGCAGACAAGCAGCATTATGGGCAATAACATTAAGGGACCAAGGCAGAAGTTCTTAAAACAAAGATTCAGGCCGGGCGCGGTGGCTCACGCCTGTAATCCTAGCTCTCTGGGAGGCCAAGGCGGGCGGATTGTTTGAGCTCAGGAGTTCGAGACCAGCTGAGCAAGAGCGAGACCCCGTCTCTACCAAAAATAGAAAGAAATTAATTGGACAGCTAAAAATATATAGAAAAAATTAGCTGGCCATGGTGGCGCATGCCTGTAGTCCCAGCTACTTGGGAGGCTGAGACAGTAGGATCGCTTGAGCCCAGGAGTTTGAGGTTGCTGTGAGCTGGACTGACGCCACGGCACTCACTCTAGCCTGGGCAACAAAGTGAGACTGTCTCAAAAAAAAAAAAAAAAAAAACAAAAAAAAAAAAAAAACAAAGATTCAAAACATTTTTTCCCCCAAGGTACTTTACCATAAAATATGTAAAAGTATAAGAAAATAAAATGGACCTGTAATTTGAAAAACAACCTTCAAAGCGAAGAACTTTGCAAAGTTTGTTTCTTTTCTTCCTTCCTTTTATTTTTTAAGGAAATGTCCTAGGAATAACATCTACCGATGCAATTGGTTTACTGACAGCTTGAGTAGCAACTAAATATTTACTTCCCTACTCTACCCATTTCCAAATTGTTCACAGTTTAGACTATTATTCCTTTTCCTTTCAGAACAGTAAACAAGAGCACCAAGAAGCAATAAGGAAGCCCTTCATTAAAATCAATGTATTTTTCTCCTTGGCCTTTTGGCTAAGATCAAGAGTGAAATCCAGAATGTGAATGATTATTTCATAATTAACATGGTTACTAAATAAAAAAATGACTTTATTTGTGCTTATCTGTAAAATGGAAAAGACTATTTAATACCTTGCTGTGAGAATCAACAGGGTATTTTAAAAATAGTTTTCAGATAATTGGTACTAGGAAAAAATGTCTATGGAAAAGTGAAATTATTACAATAATACTCCAACCTAATTGTCTTATTTTATGTTCTATTGTCAATTATGTAATAGAGAAGATGTTCTTTTTCTATCCTTATTAACCAATGTTAACCAGGTTGCTGCTGTTACAAAAAGCACTAAAAGAACAATTCTTTTTTAAAAACGACAGACTACCATTGAAAAACAATTCTTTAAAGTTCAGCTCAAGCCAACAATCTTGTCAAAAATTTTCAGATTAAGTCAGTAAACAGTGATTTCTTTTTCCTCTAGTCCCATATAATTCACTGAGTAAAGAATCTATTCAATCATAATTCTCATAGCACTGTAATACAATTGTGTCTTGCATTCTTAATCAGACTGCCGAAGGCAGAAACAGTACTTTTAAAATATTTCCTAGTGTCTAGTGTATACTGTGAACATACTAAACTTCTAATAAATACCAATTCCATAAATTTTAGATTTAATCACACAATTAAAAGAAAGTAAGTGACTCTGCTATTTCGATTTTATGCTATAACAAAGAACTTAGTCACAAACCACTTATAATTAATTTCTAAATAAAACTTACTGTCATCTCTCCACCAAAACATTCAGAGGCAAGTTGAGCAGAATCAAAAGGTTTTACCTCAGCGTCATTAAAAAGATACCTAAAATAAAGCATAATGTATTGATCAGGTATGTATGTACTGAATATCTCTGTATTGTATCTGTTTTTAAATTGGAAATATAATTTTATAATATATTAATAGCTATAATCACCTTAAAATCTAAAAGATCCATTATAAGCCAGGATTTACAAAGGAACTCATAAAAACAAGGAATAAAAAGTTTGCTTATATATAACACGTAAAGATTATCAGATAGGAAAGATTAAGAAATGTGACGTAGGCCAGGCGTGGTGGCTCAAGCCTGTAATCCTAGCACTCTGGGAGGCCAAGGCGGGCGGATTGTTTGAGCTCAGGAGTTCGAGACCAGCCCGAGCAAGAGTGAGACCCCATCTCTACTAACGATAAAAATAAATTAGATAAGTAACTAAAAACAGAAAAAAAAAATTAGCTGGGGATAGTAAAGATACTATTTCAAAACTTATGATCAAAAAAAAGATACAAAATATACTTATGGGGGGTAAAAAATATACTTATGAAAATATATTGAAATGGATTAAAAAAAGTAAAAGACATCATAGAGATGATGGCTGAAGCAGTGAGAAATAATTCAATGAAACGATTCTGTTAACTGCAAATCAATTAACAATTATGCATTTTCTCAAAGCCATATTCCCAACACTGAGAACAGTGCCCAGCACACATATACAGTCCCTACACACCAGGCCCTAACATCTGAAGACCAAAAAATAGCTATTAGGGACTTATCTAATGACTTCCAACTTGATAAAAAATGATAAAAATAATGTGTGTGGGAGGGAAAAAGTGGTGGAGCATGTAGATAACTTTTAACTGGCACATATAAGGACTTTGTGGCCACCCAACAGAAGATATTCAGTACATAGCTCTTGAATGAAAGAAAAAAAATAAGGTAAGATCTGGAATATTGTCTATGAATCTCCTAAAGTTGTATGCAAAAATTTGTGTGTTCATTTTTCTGAGGAAAGCATTCAAATTCTCAAGAGTTCAGAGATCTCTGAAGAACCAATTCGTATTGTCCTTTGAAAGTCACCTTCATTTATAAATTTTGTCTGCCCTTTTTCCTACTTTTATATAAAGATTTTAGAAAACTAAAAACTGAAAATATATCTGAAGAGAAAAAATAGCATAAACTTATGTCTTAAAACAGAAAAAAAATTTTAAAAATCCAAGGAAAAATAATATTTTAAACTCACCATTTATTGTTTTTATAAGCATGTGGGTTAACTATATCTCTGATGAAGCTATAATAGTGCCCACCATCTGCTGTTCCTGTGTGAACTGTCACTCCTATCAAGTCATACTCATAGCTTTCTGTGTCTTTTGAATGATCACCAACTTCCTTAAAACCTGAAATAATTTACATATAATGAAAATGATTTTGAAAACTGCACAGTGACATCTTAGAATCACTTTTTTATAATATATTTTATGTACAGAACTAGGCACAGATACTTTATATATTAAATAGGTACAAAACAACTTTATCTATTAGTCACTTACCATCCATAGCCTGCTATAATACTATAATGAACGTATCATACAAATCACTAGGAAAACAAACGTGTTAGGGTGTAATTATAGACAACCTCAATATAATGTATAAATATAAAATGTCTTTTTATTTAATCTGACTGGTCTTTTGAAATAGGTAGTATAAAATGCTTCATTCAATTTTATCTTTCTCAGGAGCAGGCAAACACAAGACCTCAAAAG
The DNA here is from genome assembly GCA_963575035.1 of Avahi laniger. Lineage (NCBI taxonomy): Eukaryota > Metazoa > Chordata > Mammalia > Primates > Indriidae > Avahi > Avahi laniger. The sequence continues at coordinate 4,626 of CAUYSK010064899.1, read as the reverse complement.
GCATTAGCACATTTCTGTTTTTTAGTCTCATGTTAAGGAAAATGAAGCATCGTATTGGTAGCATGTTGCCAATGCACATCAGTTAATAGAAAACATTATGTATTAGGAGCTTTGTATAGACACAAACAAAATAAATAAAAGATGCACTTCCCATCCCAAAAGATTTAAATTCTAAAGATAACCAAAGATACTAAAGAAAAACCTTACAGAATGGTCTAACAAGTTTGAAGAAGATGTAAGATTTATGATCTGTATTCCCACCACCATATAGAAAGGAAAAAGTAGAACCGGGAGCAAGAAAATGAGAGCAGATTTGGTTGACGAGAGTGTACAGTCTAACTGGAAAAGGAAGCGACAATTAGGGGACGTGGAGGAAATGGCTGACAGTGGTTAAGGAGCGTGGATATGTTTACGTAGGCAGTGCTAGGATCTGAATCCTAGCATCACATGTGACCTAACAAAATTACTTTATTTTGTCATAAATTTCTGCTACCTCTCTACATGGAAATATCATAAAAAATACAATGAAGCACAATTGTTGGGAAGTCCTGTAATTTTCCAAATGGTTTAATAAGAGATCTGAAAAGTGGGATTTATATTCAATGCCCACTTTTACTTTCACCTGTCATCTCTACTAGGCCACCATTTTCTGTAACTTACAAACATACTCAAAGCTTAACTATAAAAATTCACTCCATTAGCTCGGTACTCATTTATAGCTATAGTCACCATCTTCTTTCCTCTTTTCAAAGAAAGAATATGTTCTTCTCTTGAAAGAATAGCCTGCATTCATTGTTTACTCCTCTCATCTCCCATTTAGTGAGAGTAAAAAGATTTACCGTATACTAATTAAGTGCCAGGCACTGTAGTTAAAGATTAAAACACGGTTCTCTTTTCTAAAGTTTTGCTTATAGTATAGTGGCTTCTTCAAACCTTTAAAATTTAAATCTGCAGAACTTTTTATACAAATAAAACTTTGCCAGCACCCTTATTTTTATGTAAAATGGAACTTATTGCTGAAGAAGAATGAAGAGGCAAGAGGTAGATCCTTTCAATGTTACTCTCTCACCTACTTCCATTCCTTATCCCCCTGGTCTTTCAGGTACATATCCAAAGTTTGTAAGATAGCAGTCTTATGGAAATAATAATTTGGAGGTATTTACTTATGAACCAAATGCCATCTAACTCACTGTAATCTGTCTTCCTTCCTATTACAACACTCAAATGAAACTGCTCTGATAAAGACAACCAAAGATGTTCTATATGTTAGATTATTTTCAAGTCCATTCTTTTTGGAACTGCTCCTTCTTTAACATCCAATATGACCACACTAACTCTTTCTTGAGACTTAAAGTACTGACCCTACTATTCATTCATTCAACTGCTCAAGCCAGAAATCTGAGTCATTCTTGATTCTTCTTCCTCTCTCTAGTAGCAGAACAACTATTAATAAAATGTAAGCTTCAGCAGAACGTAAATCACATTCTTTGTTGTCCCTGTATTCCCGCTACCATAAGAATGGCATAAGCTACATAGTGGAAAGATGTTCCGTAACTTTTTACTGGATTCATTTATTTATTCAGTCATTAAGTCTTATTAATTCCATATACTTCTCCCCATTTCTACTGGCAATCTTTCTCACTTGAGCCACCATCTTCTCTGTGTATGGTTTGTAAGAATGGCCTCTCCACACTCCTCTCATCATCCTCTAATCCATTTCTAATGCTGTAGCCAGAATAAACTTTTTCAAATGCCCACCTGGTTATGTCAGCTCCTTGCTTAAAAATCTAACGGTTACATGCTGAATAAAGATCAAAATTGTTAATTAACATGGTCTATAAACGAAAAGTGTTCTGGCCACGGTCTTTTGTCCATTTCATCAACCAACATCCCCCACCTCCCCCGCAAGAGCTCATCCCTTCTTTTAATCTCTTACTCAAGCTTCATATCTCTGTTTAAGTGTCACCTTCTGGTGAAACCTAATTTCCTCAAACCTATGATACATTCACTGTGCTATCTGACAACACATCACACTTATAATTTCTTGTTCAATATAAGACTTACCCAACTGGATTTAAGCTCCACAAGGGCAGTGACCATATTTATCTTGTTTACCACAATGTCTCCAATGCCCAGAAGAATGTCTACAACACAGTCCTCGCAAACACTGAATATTTATTGGCTAATTGACTGAATGTGCCACACTGTCTTTAAAAACATTCTTCTAAGATTTAATTTTGTTAACTGTGTAATTGATTACAACTTTAAATTATGACTACTTTGTTATGGAGACTTACAATAAACATAAATAAGGAGAGATAGAAAATTACCTTCTTTCCTGTCACTCTTTCCCATAAGAAAATCTTCTGTATAGGGCGTCATGTCCAAACGTAATGGGAAAGAAAAGTGTGTATTCACTTTTTCTTTCATCATCGTGACCATATTAAATGTATACCTCATAGTATTAAAACTTAGAATGCGAGGTAATTTCTTAAAACATGCCCTGAAAGACAAAAAGTTATTAAAAATTGTCTTTTGAAAATACTTCAGATGGTTTATTACATTTATGCTATACCTATTTCAATATTCAATTCAGAGTAAATAAGAAGTATAGCAGTCCCCTCTTATCTGTGGGATATATGTTCCAAGACCTCCAGTGAATGCCTGAAACTGCAGGTAGTACTGAACCCTACATACGCTATGTTTTTTCCTATACATACCTATGGTAAAGTTTAATTTATAAATTAGGCACAGTAAGATATTAACAATAATTAACACTAAAATAGAACAATTATAATAATATACTGTTCACAATTTCATAGACAGATTTGTTCTTACCATAGATCTTAGCAACCTTGGTGTAAGATTTTTTTGTCTTTCCTTGTTAAGTCAAGAACTTTCACCTTTTCACTTAAAAGAAACACTTTATAGCTTCTCTCTGGCATATCTCAATTGCCAGCATCATCACTTTTGTGCTTTGGAGCCATTATTAAGTAAAATAAGGGTTTCTTGAACACAAACATTACAATACTGCAGAGGTAACCAACAGTGCTAACTAAGTGACTAACAGGCAAATCACCTATACAGCATGGATATGCTGGACAAAGGGATAATTTATGTCTCAGGTGGGGCTGTATAAGATTTCACACACTATTCAGAATGGTGTTCAATTTAAAACTTATGAATTGTTTATTTCTGGAATTTTCCATTTATTATTTTTCTACCTCAGTTGACCAGAGGTAATTGGAATCGCAGAAAGAAAAATCACAGATAGGAGGGACTACTGTAGTATTCTAAATCACACTCTTATTACAATTACATGTACTTTTACACTCCTCTTATATGACACTTTCCACTCTGAAAGGGCTTTTCTATGTCTAGATAAGAAAAATAAAACATTTCAATAGACTGTGGTAAACACCATAATGAAAATCATAAAGGGTTGTTATAAAAGCACAAAAAGGTGTAACATTATACTCTAGAGCCATGGAGGTCTTTGGTTCAGAGTTTTCTTTTCCTCCTTAAATAGCATGAATTTCAGGGAATAATTCTTCCCTGTACATAAGAATCAAAAGAGGATTTTTTTAAACCAAGAGTTCAGTTAAAAAAAAAAAAAAAAAAAAGAAGAGGAATTGAGGGAGACAAGGAATGGGGGAAAGATGTTATAAGTAGAGAGAACAGTAAGTTCCAAAATTTGAAATTTTGGATTATTTGTGAGACTGACAAATGATGAGGTTACAAAAGTATAACAGAGTCATAATGTTAAGAGTATGAACTTCATCCTGAGAGCTTCGAAGAGTCACTAAAGGACTCGTGATGAAACTGAAACCATGCACTGTGCCTGAGGATAAAAGAGATGAACAGATCTGGGAAGATTGGAGGACAGCAGGTAGAATATGGCAAAGCATTCTGAACTAAGATGATTTGGGAATCAACAGCATGTCAGTAGAAACTGGTGTTATGGTGGTAGATAAAATCACTCAGGAAGAATAAGGAGATTGAGAAAACCAGAGGTTTGAAGACAGAGCAGAATATGATCCTGTTAAGGATAATAAACATTTTGTTTACTTCTTCAATCAGCCCATTTTTGTTTAACACTAATTATTATGTTACTACAGACATAAAATTATGGTAAGAGCACAAATGACCAAATAACTACTTTGGGAGAGATGAAACAAATATTTCAGAAGAACAGCAGAATCTATTAGCAAAAAGAAGGGAATGTTTCAAGAGATAGGGGGTTAGTTACCTAGAATGGCAGATTTACTCAATAAATTTATTGCTTTTAATTAGGAAGAGACTCCCCAAAAAACTTGAGTCAGCCCCTCGATTATGTTCTAGTGACTCATTTATTACATTCCTCTACAGTAGCTTTTTTTTTTTTTTTTTTTTTTTGAGACAGAGTCTCACTCTTTTGCCCGGGCTAGAGCGAGTGCCGTGGCATCAGCCTAGCTCACAGCAACCTCAGACTCCTGGGCTCAAGCAATCCTACTGCCTCAGCCTCCCAAGTAGCTGGGACTACAGCCATGCGCCACCATGCCCGGCTAATTTTTTCTATATATTTTTAGCTGTCCAATTAATTTCTTTCTATTTTTGGTAGAGACGGGGTCTCGCTCTTGCTCAGGC
>CAUYSK010064896.1:0-13059 GCA_963575035.1 Avahi laniger | reverse complement strand
TCCTGCCTCAGCCTCCCGGGTAGCTGGGACTACAGGAACGTACCACCATGCCCGGCTAATTTTTTCTATATATTTTTAGTTGTCCAATTAATTTCTTTCTAATTTTAGTAGAGATGGGATCTCGCTCTTGCTCAGGCTGGTTTCGAACTCCTGAGCTCAAACAATCCGCCTGCCTCGGCCTCCCAGAGTGCTAGGATTACAGGCGTGAGCAACGGCGCCCAGCCCATGAAATTCTTGTTTTTAATGAAGTTACTGTCAGTGAGATAGGAAGTATAATATTCATTGTATAGTAGAACATTTTCACTTGTTTCTGGCAACATAGCTCACTTGTTTATGGTCACTATGAGGGCCAGGAACTGTGTTTATAATCAATTAAGTAGATGTTAAAAGTCAGAAATTATGAACAGAATAAATATTTGTTCATGAATGGGTAAAATATTACTGAAGAAGTCTTTTTTTTTTTCTTGAAGGAGTTTTAAGCTTTTTATTTTCCCCAAGTCACAGCAAGGAGATTGCTGAAATCTGAAGCAGGAATTTAGCAAGAATTTTGGGGCCCCTAAATTCTATGCTGTCTGACCTTAAGGAATGATTGGCCGCATCCTCTATTCTAGGCACAGAACATCTCAGAAGGAGTTGTACAAAAATCTTATGAACCACTTTTGAAGCTAGTCTGTTCAGTTCCCATTTAAAATAAATACTCAACTATAACTGCATTTAAGGTGATTTGGTCTGTATTTTAAAATTAAAAATGGCTTTTGGGGGATTTTTACATAGGGATATATTTATAATTTTCTGTGTTCCACAGTTAAAAATATATAATGAAAGTGTTTTATTTTTGTAGTTCCTCTGTTAGAATTTTCTAATTTTAGGCATAGTATTTGCTAAAGCACTTTCAGTTTTCCTTTAGAAGGCAATTTGGACCACATAAAAGAAAATGCCTTTAGAAATTGAGCTCGTAAAATGTTTATTAATGGAAGAAAAATATCTTCTTATTGTGCTATAATTTTTTTAAGTGGAATATATCATTTTCTTATACCACATCTTATTGCGGAAAGGATTCATAATGACTCACACAGAGATACTGTTGGTAACATATAGAGATAAGTGAGTGACAAATTCAGAACTGAAGATGAAAAATTAAGATGGAAACAGGAATGAGCTCTGTACACAAAGTACTTGGACTGAAATCTTAAGTATTTGCTAGAGAGCCACAAATTTGGCTTTGCTTTTTCAATAGCCAATTCAGAGATGAATAGTATCAGTTACATGGTTCAGTGACCACATGATAAAAGATATCAGTTTCTCCTTTGTATTCCTAAAGACTCCTTGTAGTGGGAAACTCCTCAGCTACTTCCTTAGGTAATACAGCATGCATTTCAAAGGGCTGTGTGTTGAATTTTGCTTTATGTTTTAGTTAAACTCCTCCTTGCCTCATTGTGTAGGTTGGTGACATAACGTCAAAACATGATTCTGTAAAAGCAATTCTGGTGCCTGCAAAATAATGTGATCCAAGTACTTAGATCTCTAGAGTGATTTAATTTAAGGATCTGTTTTAGAATATCTGGATAAGTAGGTAGATTGCACATTCTTCAGGCTACCTTCTGTAAATATTTTCTCAGTAGACCTTTTGTAATGAATTTATCAGCAGTGGGGTTTGAGTTTGTGCCTCTTGACAGGTTCCTCAAGTACATCTATTTTGTGTTGTTGATTAGTCAGGAAGCCATGTTTTAACAGACATACTTTATCATGAGGGGGGATATATAAAAATGGAAGAATCTGACAAGGGCACATATTTGAATGAAAGCCACCTCCCCTCCACACAGAGATGGGCTGAGGGAATACCAAACAACAGACCTAAGATTCATGTCCAGAAGTAGGTTTTGGGATGTGAACTGTAGCACAGAGAGCATTGGCTTGAAAAGCCCAGGCATATAACTTTGTTTTGTTTTTTGGCAGTGAGATAGGGTAGTGTCTCACTCTGTTGCCTAGCCTAGAGTGCAATGGCATCATCATAGCTCACTGCAACCTCAAACTCCTGGGCTCAAGCCAGCCTCCTGCCTCAGCCTCCCAAGTAGCTGAGATTACAGGCACACGCCACCACACCTGGCTAATTTTTCTGGTTTTTGTAGAGATAAGATCTCTCTGTATTGCTGAGGATGATCTCCAACTCCTGGCCTCAAGTGATCTTGGCCTCCCAAAGCACAGAAATTATAGGTGTGAGCCTCCACACCCAGCCATATAACTTATTTTTAAGATGGGAACAGATCCACTCATCTTAGATGAAATGTCCAGTAAGTTTTACCTGTAGTTTGCTCAAACTAAAGTTGTCCTTTCAAAGAATAATAGTTCAAATTTATCAAATACTAGCACAGGCCAGGCACTATGCTTATAGAGGGAGAATATCCTTATTCATCCTTACTCAGTAAACAGTGGGTGGAACTGTCCTTGCCTAAATATAGTTATGTAATGTTGTAGTTCCTTAATTGCATTTCCATAAAGCTTTGACATTGTTTTTTAAATGTGTTCCTGAAAAATGAGTTGGGCTAGTGACCAAAGTTTTGAATAGGATGTTATAAGAAGAACACAAATAAGAAGTGTAAAAACACAAAACAGAGCCAGGTGCCTGTAGTCCCAGCTACTCTGGAGGCTGAGGTGGAAGGATCGCTTGAGGGCAGGAGTTCAAGGCTGCAGTGAGCTGTGATTGTATCACTGCATTCCAGCCTGGGCTACATAGCAGGACCCCGTCTTTAAAAAATTTGTGAAATACAAAACTGTAGCCTAATGAAATAAAATGTCTAAAATTCATCATAATTGATGTTTCAGGAGTTAATATGCCTGGCTCCTGTTTAGCAAATTGGATTATATTTGGGTAAATGTATTAGCCATTACAATTGGGGTTGTAGTGTGATAAGCATGTAGATTTTGTTTGTCTAGAGTTTTAAATGTATGGTCATGAATGAGCACATTTTAATCCATTTATGAGAAATAATCAGTTGGCAAAGTGCTTTCATACCCCTGTGTTAACTGTTGATGCTTTTACAAAACTTCATTGTGATGTTACCAGCCTCAGGATATAGAATGTCTTATGACAGAGACAATACTGAAATTCAATGTTTAAGTCCTTTAAATATCAGCTATATTAATAGACTCTAACCACTTTCTCCCAAGAGCCTTTTTGGAAGAAATTAGGGACACAGCTTTTTTGTCACGTATAAGAGCACTTTTAGATTGTAGGCTATTTTCTTAAGAATTTTTGCCTCTTCAGTACTTCAGTCTAGTAACTGAACAAGTTAAAAAATAGATATACATACGTTTTTCAAGCACTGTTATGTATATAAATATATTGGTATATTTGTATACACATAAAATGGTGCTTGAGAAATAAGTTGGAATTCTTTTGAATTTATGATTCATGGATTCTTTTGAATTTATGGTCATAGATTTTCACAGAAACACTGATCAGCTGGTTGGATTCCAGGTCCAACCAGTTCCAGTCCCAAACATAGTCAATAATGGTTATGACAGTGATTCTGCCATTTAGGTCAGTGGAATGCAAAGATTTCAATTTCATTCTTCAGTGAATGCTTTACCTGTATTTGAAGAAGAAGAATTTGACTACTAGAAAATACTTTTAAAAAGAAGAGGCTGAGACAGGAGGATGGGTTGAGTTTAGGAGTTACTAATCCTTAGGTTTAATAAACAGAATTGGTTACAGCCAGTGTTTTGCATTGAACTTCAAGACTATTTAGCAGAAGTATTCTTACCTCCCGGTGATGACTAATTTCTAACTCACTTGGCTCACTTAGAGTTTTTATATCCTTCTGGTGGATTAATGCTGCTACCCTTTACTCTCTAGTAGTACTTTTTGCCTTAAAGTCTGCTTTGTATATTAGTATAGCTTTGCTAGCTTTCTTTTGGTAAATGTTGTATGCTATATATCTTTTTCCTTCCTTATACCTTCCTTATACTTTCAAACTTTATTTGTCCTAGAAAGCATCATGAAATTGTGTTTAGCCTCCAGGGAGATAAGTTTTCTTTTTGATTTACTTTTTTTGTTGTTGTTGTTTTTGCCTTTTTTTGAATGATTAATTATTATTCAGTTTTTTCTCTCTAGTAATTTTTTAGTTATATGTTCTTTTACTATTATTTTAATGGTTATAATAGAGATTATAACATACATCTTTGACTTATTACAGTCTGATACAAATTCTAATTTTTACCACTGCCCCAATAATGCTAGAACTTTAGAAATGAATCCATTTGTATTCTCCTGCTTTTTTGTTAGTTTCACCCATTTTAATTTCATATATATTTTAAGCCCCCTAAGAAATTATTGTTATGTATAATCACTATTTATATTTCCTTACATTTTTGTTCTTTCCATTGCTCTTCATCCCTTTCTGCGTTTCTTTTCTTGTTTTTAAGAGATAAAGTCTCACTATGTTGCCCAGGCTGGAGTGCAGTGGCTGTTTACAGGCAAGATAGTAGCACACTATAGCCTTTAACTCAAGCAATCCTCCCACATCGGCCTGCCGTGTTGCTGGGACTGCAGGCACACACCGCCGTGCTTGGCTCCCCTTTCTGCATTTCTGTGTTTCAGCTTGGGATAGGATAATTTTCCTTTCAGTTTGAAGAGCTCCCTCTGCTATTTCTTCTAGTGCCAAGTCTGCCCATAGTGAATTCTTTAATTGTTTTTGTTCATCAGAGAATGCCTTTATTTTGCCTTCATTTTTTAAAGGAAATAGTCACTGAGTGGTGCATTCTAGGTGGGCAGTTATTTTCTTTCAGTATTTTCAAGTTATCTTCTGTATTTATTATTTCTGTTGAGAATTTAGCTGTTAGTCTTGTTGCTCCTCAGAAAGTAAGGGGTCTTTTTTCCCTCCTGTTGCTTTTGAGAGTTTCCCTTTGTTTGTTTGTTTTTTGTACCATTCCTTCAATTTTTTTTTTTTTTTTTAGGGGAGAGGAAGAGCCAAATTTCTTTATTTGAAGGAATGGTACAAATGAAAGAACTTAAGTGGATGTTTTGTGCAACTTACAGAAAAGGTAAAGGAAACCCTGACATGCATCCACCACCTGGGTGACCAGGAAGTCACCCCGTGGCTATGGGGAAGTTAGCTTAAGGCTTAGCTCTTATTATCACTGTCTCCCATGCTGTGCTCAAAGAGATACTCCCCCATGCCAGATTTGGGGGCTCTCATCTTTCACAGATTGGTTACATGGTTACCCAATTCTTTGATGGATTTCACCTGCTTGTTAAGGTAATGCAGCTCAATGAAGTCACACAAGTGGGAGTCATTTTTGTTAGTGGCCAGTTTGTACAGTTCCAGTAGTGAGTGATTCACACTTTTTTCCAAGTGTAACGCACACTCCGTCACATACAGCCTGCTCTCCAGTCATCATGGTATGGTTTCTGGATATCCGGAAGGAAGATTCACTCTTTGTTTTTGATAATCAGTATTTAATTATAATATATCTGTGTGGTTTTCTTGTGTTTATTCTGCTTGGTGTTCATAAAGCTTCTTGAATTTGTGGGTTAATGTCTTTTCCTCAGTTTAAAAAATTCATTTTTCCCTCTCAGTATTGCTTCTGCCCCCATTCACTCTTCCTCTCCTTTTGAGACTCCAATTGCACACTTGTTAGACCCTTTCACAGTGTTTAACATTCTCTTTGTACTTTTCCCCCCGTATTTTCTATTATTTTTTCTCTATGTGCTTCTGCTTTGGTACATTTTAATGACTCAAGTTCCAGCTACCAGTTCTCTCTTCTGTGTTTGTTCTGCTGCTGTTAAATCAGCTCTTCAAATTCTTAATTTTAATTATTATACTTTTAAGATCTAGAATTTCAATTTGATTCTTATAAATTTCATTTCTCACATGTAATCTTTCCCTCTTTTTCCTCTATTTAAATATTTTTATTTTTACAGTACTTTGAGTTGCTGTTTTGTTTCTCTGTTTGTAAAAAGATACTTATCATCAAATAAATCTTTCTGTTAACATCAATGCATTGATTATCTGAGCATCTATTTCATATTGTCTGCTTTTCCTTTTGGTTTTTGGTTTTATGAATGCTGGGCATTGTGAATAAAGCAAGGCTCTAGATGATGCTACTCTTTCAGAGAGGAAATCACCCTTGCTTTTGCTAGGCAGGTAGAGTGGGGGCTGACCGCCTAATACTGGCAGGGACTGAGCTGAGGGTTGAGGTTGTATTGTAGGTTGCATAAGACTTTGTTTCCCTCTGCTTTGCCCTTTTTCCTAGCAAGTACTCATCCAAGGCTTCCAACTGATGGTCTTGTGAGTTCACAGGGGTTCTTCCCCAACAGTGGGTTTAATACTATAATATTTGTCTCTTGAGAACGGCGAGATTACTGAAAATTTCACTCTTGATTTTCAGAAGCTTTCAATTTTGGTCTGAAGCTATCACTGTGTAGAATTTGGTAAGTGGCTTCAGGGGAAAACCAGCCTTGTGTTAGGCCCAGGTCTTCAACTGCTCTTTCACTGGGATCTTAGACTCCTAAAATCTTGATTTTCATGTCTTCCAAAAGCGCTCTCATGGTTCCTCCAGCAAAGTCTGGCTTCTTCGCCTTTTACCTGAGAATCAGCAAATGTACTTGGGGAAAATGTGGCTGCAGAATGTCATGTTATTTCTCTACGGTTCCTGGTTTCCAGAATCTAGACCCTTCTAGTGTTGGTTGCTTCAGCAGCTGTCTAACACCTTTAGACAATGTATCTAGTCTTTAAAATGTATCTACCTTTAAAATGTATCTAGTTTTCCTAGTTCTCATCAGGAGTGTTGGTCTGCTACAAGCTACTCTGTCATATTCAGAAAAGGGAATCTCCCGCTAGGAATGAAGTCATGAGAAGCAATGAATCTTTTCATAATTGTGGTGCTTTCTTTATAGCAGTGGTTCTCAAAGGTGGTTCCCAACAGTATTACCTGGGAACTTGTTAAATTCAAATTCTTTGGCCCTTCCCCAGACCTACTGAATCAGTAACTCTGGGGAGAGACCTAGTACTCTAGTGTTTTAATAAGTCCCCCGAGTGGTATTGATACATGCTAAAGTTTGAGAACCACTGCTTTATCAATTAGTTGTTTGCTATTTAATTTTTCACTCTTACCTTCACTAGGCCCTGGGGAGTGTACAAGGGACAAAAGTGAAAAAAACTTCTCCTCTGCAGGTACTCTGTCAGTCTTCCGAATGATCATTTGATATTTAGAAGACATTGAGTCCCCACTCTTCCTGGCCCTGTGCTTAGTGCCTATGAACATGGAGTGGACATGTAAGCAAGTAATTGTAATAGAACATGAGATTTATAATAGCCGTGTTTATAAAATGCTGTAGGAGCTATAGAGAATTATTCTGTCGATGGGGAAAATGGAGTCAGGTATTAATTGATGTTATTTGAACAGGGTAGGATTTGAAAGTAAACAAACAGAAGGGTATTCTAGGTATGTTCATAAATACAATGACCATGCAATTCATTATACAAAGGAGGTCACTTTTAAGAATCAGAAGGGGATACTTTTGTGCCAGGATAACTGGCATAAGCCAGGACTGTTACTTGCTAACTGGGGTATATGATTGCTCTATTTGTAAAGAACAAGTGATGCTTTGAGCCCAGAGTTCTGTGTCAATTTGTGGAAAACTCATCTCTTTTAATTATTTGTACAGTTTACAACATTCTAACTGGATAGTGTGTTTGTTCCCTAGGGTTGCTGTTACAAATTACAGGCATACCTCAGAGATATTGCAGGCTTAGTTCCAGACCACTCCAATAAAGAAAATCACCTAAATTTTTTGGTTTTCCAGTGCATATAAAAGTTATAGCATTATTTTTAAGAAAACAATGTACATACCTTAATTTTAAAATACTTTATTGCTAAAAAAAAAAAATGCTAACAGTCATCTGAGCCTTCAGTGAGTTTGTAGTCTTTTTGCTGGTGGAGGGTCTTGCCTCAATGTTGATGGCTACTGACTGGATGGTGATTGCCGAAGGCTGGGTGGCTGTGGCAGTGTCTTAAAAAAACAATGACATTTGCTGCATCAGTTAACTCTTCTTTTCACAGAAGGTTTCACAACATGTGATGCTGTTTGATAGCATTTTAACCCACAGTAGAACTTCTGTCAGAATTGGAGACGGTCCTCTGAAACCTTGCTACTGCTTTATCAACTAAGTTTATATTTCAGCAGTGTTCATAGCTTCTTCACCAGGAGTGAATTCCATCTCAAGAAACCACTTTTTTTGCTCATCCATAAGAAGCAATTCCTTATCTGTTCAAGTTCGGTCATAAGATTGCAGCAATTTAATCTTCAGGCTCCACTTCTAGTTTTTTGTCTTTTTGTATTTTGTTTTTGCTATTTCCATCACATCTGAGGATCCTTCCTCCACTGAAGTCTTGAATCTCTCAAAGTGATCCATGAGGCTTGGAATCAACTTCTTCCAAACTTGTATTAATGTTTATGTTTTGGCCTCCTCATAAATTATGAATGTTCTTAATGGCATTTAGAGTGGTGAATCCTTTCCAGAAAGTTTTCAATTCACTTTGCCCAGATCTGTCAGAGAAATCACTGTCTATGGCAGCTATAGCCTTATGATATGTGTCAGAGTCACATTCTGTTGCCTGGGTAGATAGAATACAGTGTCAGCATCATAGCTGTCTGCAACCTAAAACTCCTGGGCTCAAGTGATCCTCTTGCTTCAGCCTCCTAAACAGCTGGGACTACAGGCACTTGCCATGACACCTGGCTAATTTTTCTATTTTTAGTGCATATGGGGGTCTTGCTCTTGCTCAGGCTGGTCCCGAACTCCTGAGCTCAAGTGATCCTCCTGCCTTGGCCTCCCAGAATGCTGGGATTACAGATGTGAGCCACCACTCCTGGCCTGTATTTCTTAAACACTAAGACTGGAAGGTTAAAATTACTCCTTGATCCATGGGCTGCAGAATGGATGTTGTGTTAGCAGGCATGAAAACAACATTCATCTCCTTGTACATCTACCTCAGAGCTCTTGGGTGACTAGGTGCATTGTTTATGAGCAGTAATATTTTGAAAGGAAATCTTTTTTGTGGGCAGTAGTTCTCAACAGTGGGCTTAAAATATTCAGTTAGCCATGCTGTAAGTAGATATGCCGTCATCCACGTTTTATTGTTCCATTTCTAGACCACAGGGAGAGTAGATTAAGCATAATTCTGAAGGGCCCTAGGATTCTCAGCATGGTAAATGAGCATTGGCTTCAACTTAAAATCACCGGTTTTTGTAGCCCCTAATAAGAGTCAGCCTGTCCTTTGAAGCTTTGAAACCAGGCAATGACTTATCTTACATGAAAGTCTTAGATGGCATCTGCTTCCAAAGGAAGGCTGTTTTGTCTACATTGAAAATCTGTTGTTTAGTGTAGCCATCTTCATCAATAATTTTAGCTAGATCTTCTGGATAACTTGCTATAGCTTCTAGCACTTGCTGCTTCAGCTTTTACTTTTATGTTATAGAAATTGCTTCTTTCCTTTTTTTTTTTTTTTTTTTGAGACAGAGTCTTGCTCTATTGCCCAGGCTTGAGTGCTGTGGTATCCAGCAAAATTTTTTTCTATTTTTTTTTAGTAGAGATGTGGTCTCACTCTTGCTCAGCCTGGTGCTTCTTCCTTAAACCCAATAAACAACCTCTACTAGCTTCAAACTTTTCTCCTGCAGTTTCCTCACCTCTCTCAGCCTTCATGGGATTGAAGAGAGTTAGGGCCTTGCCCTGGGTTAGGTTTTGGCTTGAGGGAATGTTGTGGCTGTTTGATCTATTTGAACCATTCACACTTTCTCTATATCGGCAATACAGCTGTTTTGCTTTCTTAACATTCATGTATTCACTGGAGCAGCACTTTCATTTCTTTTAAGCACTTTTCCTGTGCATTCACAACTTTGCTAACTATGTGGCACAAGAGGCCTGTCTTTCAGCCTATCTTGGCTTTCGACCTACCTTCCTCACTAAATCATTCCTGGCATTTGATTTCAAGTGACAGACTGACTCTTCCTTTCACTTGAACACTTAGAGGCCATTGGAGGGTTGGTAATTGGCCTAATTTCAGTATTGTGTCTCAGGGATAGGGAGGCCTGATGAGAGAGGGAGTGATACGGGAAAAAGCTGGTTGGTGGAGCAGGCAGAACACACACCACATCTATGGATTAAGTTCACTGTATTATATAGGTGCTATTTCTGGTGCCCCGAAGCAATTACAATGGTAACATCAAAGATCACTGATCACAGATCATCAAAACAGATATAACAATAATGATGGAAAAGTTTGAAATATTGCAAGAATTACCAAAATGTGACACAGGCTCGAAGTGAGCACATGCTGTTGGAAAATGGTGCTCATAGAACTTGCTTGACATGGTGTTGCCACAAACCTTTGGTTTGTAAAAAGTGCAGTATCTGTGAAGTTCAGTGAAGAGGTATGCCTGTACCACAAACTGAATGGCTTAAAACAACAGAAATTTATTTTTTCAAAGATCTAGAGGCCAGAAATCTAAAATGAAGATATCACTGGGGCTGTGTTCCCTCTGGGGAAGATGGTTGCTGGCAATCCCTGGCATTTCTTGGCTTGCAGCTGCATCACTTCAGTCTCTGTCTCCCTGGCCACGTGGCCCTCTTCCCTCTGTGTCTGTGTATGTGTATGCCTCTCATGGCCTTCTGATAAAGACACCTGTCATTAGATTTAGGGCCTACCCTAATCCGGTATGAACTCATCTCAACTAATTTCATCTGCAAAGAGCTTATTTCTAATTAAGATCCCATTCACAGGTATTGGGGTTAGCACTTTAGCCTATCTTGGGGTGGTACAATGCAAACCACAACAGATGGGATGGTTTTAGTAGCTATTGAAAGTTTCTGGAGTTTAATTGGCTTAAATTTTCATTACTTCATACCATTTAAGGAATGTTCATTTTTATTGAAAGCTGGAGTTCATAGAGTGATTGATCTCATCTTATGAGTATATTTAATATTCAGGAAAATGTTTTTCTCTCAGTAACCAAAGTTTCAGTATGCCATGCAGATAGCTTTTTAATTTTTACTGTGTTTTATTGTTTCATTTTGTTTTGGCATTTTCAGGTTTCAGTTTTTCTGTTCTTTTTTTCTTTTATTTCTTTCTTTTTCTTTCTTTCTTTCGTCTCACTGTGTCACCCAGGCTAGAGTGCAGTGGTGCAGTCAAAGCTCACTGCAACCTTGAACTCCTGGGCTCAAGCTATCCTCCTGCCTCAGCCTCCCAAAGCGCTGGGACTACAGGTACACGCCACCACACCTAGTTCATTTTTTTCTTAATTTTTGTAGAGGCAAGATCTCCATATTGTTGCCCAGGCTGGGCTCAAACTCTTTGGCCTCCCAAAGCGCTGGGATTACAGGCCTAAGCCTCCACACCTGGCCAGTTTTTAAAATAGCATATGAGCCTTAGTTTTTTATGTCTACCAATTAGTCAAATGTTCATAAGTGATGTGGTTGATGTAGATTTTAATTTTGTTTTAGTTTTGCGGTAGCCCCTTTTCAGTATAATTGCCAGTCCAGCTCAGCTAAATAGCATTTAATCTTATGTTTTAGATACAAGACACTTCTCAAAAGCTTAAAACATAATAGAGATATTTATTTGATTATTCCATCTAACAAATCTGAATAAATACATTTTCACCCAGGCAATTGCCTTTTATATTTCTCTCTT
Organism: Avahi laniger; assembly: GCA_963575035.1. Lineage (NCBI taxonomy): Eukaryota > Metazoa > Chordata > Mammalia > Primates > Indriidae > Avahi > Avahi laniger. The sequence continues at coordinate 1,365 of CAUYSK010064896.1, read as the reverse complement.
TGTGTATGTGTGCGGGCATGTAATGCCAAATGGTTAAGGGTAAAATGGCTGCAGCAAAGCTAAAACTAAAATATAACCTTGGGGAAAAAAACCTTTGGTGGTAGAGACCAGTTTATGTGTTGCAATTTACTGTTATTTTCGATGGAGTTAGAGAAATGATTTTTGATCAGTTACTTATCAAATAAATTAACCATTTGGGCAACTGGCTGCTTCCCTGGAAGAAGAGTAGAGAATGGGACAGAATGGACCAGACTAGCCAGATTATCTTGCATGTAATTTTGAGCTATTAGCCTGGGGAATGGCATGCTAAGATTAGAGTCATAATTTTGCTCAACTGAAGAGGGTGTGAGTTAGTACAATAGAAGATTGTTGTCTAGACCTCATTCCTTAAGAATGTTGCTCTGCAAGCTCTGTTCATTCCAGCAGCTACAAACTCTACATTATATTCCACTGGGTTGATTGTCATTTGGAATTATTTGGGCGGGCTAGTGTTTGGATACTTTGTTATATTTAACATTGAAACTCCGACATTGATTCTCTCTGTGACATTCACGTTCATTTTGGAAGCAGTATATTTAATCACATGAAAGTTGGTGAAACTTTAATTACAGATTGCAAATGCTAGGTCTTTATGTTGTTTTTGTAACATATAAAGTTGAGGACTAAGAGATAATATAAAAAGTATATAAATCACAAGAAAAATATTAATGATGTAGAAAAATGAAGAAATAGCACAGTTAATTTCTTCAGAGGAATTATACTAGTGCCAACAAATATTTATAAAGATGGTTGACTTTATTAGGAGAATGGACATTAAGACAAAAAATGATTTCTTTTTGCCTGTCAGATTGGCAGAAATTAAAAGTTTATAATGCTATGTTTTTGAGGATGTGGGAAAGTAGCTTCTCGTGCACGGCAGATAGGCACATAAATAGGTACAACCTTTATGTCAGGTCAGTTTGGTAATATATGACAAACTTTTAAATGCACGTACCCTTTGGCATCCCATTTCTGTTTCTTGGAAACGAATCACCTTTTGTGAATACTCTGCTCATATTCTTGTCCTGCATAGCTATCAAAGATTTACAAATTCTTTTTGTTAGTAGTATTTCTAAATATAATAAAATACTTCATTGTCCTATTTACTTTAAATATTTTTTTCTAATCTTTTATTTTGGCTACAGTTGGGCCTTTAAAAAATTAGTTTTTTTCATGTGAAAAAATGCTCAACATCTCTAATCATCAGGGAAATGCAAATTAAAACCACAATGAGATATCACTTATCTCCAGTGAGACTGGTCTTTATCAAAAAGTCCCAAAACAATAAATGTTGGCATGGATGCGGAGAGATAGGAACACTCATGC
>CAUYSK010064895.1:0-51240 GCA_963575035.1 Avahi laniger | reverse complement strand
AGTTGGGTGGGAAAATAAAAAATTTCAATGGAGAAGTGTGGCAGAGATAACAGTCGCTACCTTCATATTCCCTCTTCTTCCATAGACAGTGAACCCCCTAAATTTGGCAAATCCCATGGGTACTTGGTATAAAGATTATATTCCCCATCTTCTTTTTCAGCTGAGTATGGCTTTGCAACTGACATCTGGCCCTTGAGTTATAAGAGGAAATGTTTGGCGAGGGCATCCAGAAAGTCTTCTTTAAAAAATGCTGCCAAATACCTGTTGATGTTCTCTTCCTTTGTCCTGTCTTCCATCCTGTTGCCTGGAATGAAGGGCAGTATCAGAAGGTGACACTGCTTTTCTTGCCCAAGATGATGTGGACCACACCCTATTAACGTTGCTGCCATGAACTGGAAGGACCCTTTCCTTAACAACTTCATAGAGCTGCAGTATCAACCCTGGACTATTGACATCATGATTTCAGTTTGAAGGGGAGAAGTAAAATTTCTATCTGGTAAACCCTTCATATTTTAGGTTTTCTATCCAATAAGCCTAAATATAACCATAACTAAGAAAGTATGCCTGTCTATAAGAGAAGCAAAGGATTTTTGCAACAAATTTTTTAAACGTAGAGAAAACACAGGGTTAAAAAGTAATCAGAATTACCTTAAGGAGTGTATTCCTTTAAAATATATAAACAGATAGATAGATAGGTAGATAGAACCTGGAATCCAAAGAGTGGATTAAGGTGTCATAAAGTGAAAGAGACAATTTTTTAAAGGTAATAGAAGAAGGGAATATTATAGGAGCAGAAAAAAGCAGGTTAGTGAATTTCATGTTTAGAAAAGGAGGGAGTTTTAATTGAATAGCTTTCTATCCTTTAAATGAAGACATTTAGCTGGTTGGTACAGGACAACAGAAATTTGATGAGAGTGTAGTAGGTCCAATATAGTTATTGCAATTCCACTCTTAAGTGCATATGTGAGGTAAACCCTCACGAGTGAGCAGAGAAATAAGAATACTCATGACAATCACTACTAACTCCCTGGTTTATGAATTTGCAGTAGGTTTATCTTCTTCAATGATTCTCCCCAGCTTGTGAAGAAATATTTATTTTTCATCAGTAAACTGATCAATTTGGAGCAAAGACTGAATTTCTGGCAAGTCATCGCTCGAAGAAATGAGAGAGTCTCTCTTCTATACTTTCTGGTATTCTCACTTGTCAAATAATGTCAACAGTCAATCACTTCCTGTGACAGTGGGGATCAAACGATGATTTTTATTCTTTACTGTTATTACATATATATTACATTGATCAAAAAACCCTAGGATATTGTTCAAATGAGTGCTAAAATACCAGAAGAATGATATTTTTTCAGTTGAAATGAATCATATTTCAATCATATTTTTCTAAGTATAAAACTATGAAAAAATTAGAAAACAACCTTATATTTAGGGATTAGGCAAGTATCATATAGCCTCTTTATGTGATATTTGACAATGAGGAAAATGTAATGAATATCTTGGCTGCCTTTCCAGTGGTAATACTACATAATGGTAAGTGGCTCACTAGCTGAGACAGTGGTTTCTATTTCCCTTGAATTGAATCATTTCTTAAGCTTCAAACTTATGCTCTGTATACACTATTCCTAAATCATCTGCAGTAATGTCAGCACCCCATGTAATATAAAGAGTTTGACTCTTAAGAAGGGTCAGGGAAAATGAAATAGGTTGATCATAATGTTCTCTATTTAAGCCCTTAATAAATATAAATTGTGAACAGGTGCCTCCATTTGTAGAGTTAGGTTCAATTTATTTTCAGTAAGAATTGCATTACCTTAGTATTTCTGACTACTGAAGATAAAAGAATATTAAGTCAAGTAGGAAAAATATAAATATTACAATAATTAGGTATCTAGAGAAGAACTTTGGTACCTATACTTTAAAAAAATGCCAGCATTTTAGAATGAAAACTAAGATAATATGAAGCAAAGGATCTCACCCTGGAGGTTTGTGTTATATTGAAGATTAACAAGAGAGACTCCAGTTGTGACTTAGTTTTTATGTGTAGCACAAGGGTGGTCCTCATTTTAGTAGGTCCTGAAATTTAATATTATCAGTTTAATGAAGGGTGATAGGTTCTGGGTAATTAAGTTCGCTGGGTTATCTCAGTAACAGGCTCTTTAATAAAGCATTGAATATCACTTTATAAAACATACTGAATTCCCTAGTTACCGCCATAAGGTATATGGATGGATATGTATATGCCAATAGATAGATAGACAGATATTGACAGACGTAATGTATTTTACATGGCTAAAATATTGATTTTTTCTGAAGGAATGCTCTTTTTTTTTTTTTTTTTTTACAAATGAGCAGTTATGTTTTAGAGTTTTGGCAAATCACTGAACTAATGTCTATTTATGGTAATACATCTATATCACTGCTTATGTTATCCTTTTGAGCTATCAGATTTCATATCTGAACCACCCTTCCAACTTATCCACATACAGTGAGAGTTCTCTTTAGGCAAAGCACTGCCTTAGGTCCTGGGGACTGTGCAAAATAGGACAGCAGCACTATATAATATGACAGACATATCATTGACAATAGTTTTTCCAAAATTTTAAGGAAAGAGTGGATTTCATACAATCAAAAAAGTTGAGGAAGTCTTTTCATTAACTCATTTACCAATTAATATTCAGGATTTACTATAACCCAAGCACTAGACTAGATTTTGAGGTAGCACAAAAGGATGATATATGGCAACAAGGGAGACTTTTCAGTTGCCTTTCAATACAGAGATCTTGAAAATCAATAGACACGGTGAATAAATTAACAAATGTCTGATAGTCAGTAAAGTTGAAACTGATCCCAGAACCAAGGTTTTCATTTAAACCTAAGGACGTGGTGCAATATTTGGATTTTTCAACAAAATAATATTATCTCTATGGAGTAATTAGTCAGTGCCTGATATTTAACAGGAACGTGTATTGCATCCCTTTTCCGTAATAAATGGAAATAGTTCATATGTATTTAAAACTATGCACACAGTAGTTTCCAAAATTTCCTTCTGGAAAATTTGAATTATTATAAGTTCTGCTAATATTTAGTTGCTATGATCTTCTATGAAGATCCATGATGTAATAAAAGTATTCAAGTCACCTTGGAAATTTTCCTCAGATCCAGACATACTGCTTTGTCCTCCTATCAGCATCAATCACCCTCAAAGGTCTGAGAAACCTAAAGTGGTCAGGTGTCAGATTCAACTTCAAGTTCACTACAACTATTATTTTGTTGTGGAAATATCCCTCCTTTGTGCAGTAAGATGTCTAAAATAATAGGATTGAAATCAACAGTTGCAGGGACAGATAGGAAAACTGGTTTCTGAGCTTCTGTACTCTAGTAATGGTTCACCCAGACAATGCAGGGTAATCTCCCTACATCAAGATCCGTAATTTAATCATATCTGCAGATTCTCTTTTGCCATATAGGGTAATATTTACAGGCTCTGGGGATTAGAAGAAGGGCATATTTGGGGGCCACTATTTAGATTACCACAATAAGTTAGCACTAAGTGATGGCAGTAGTCATATCAACCTTGGTGAGAGGAAATACGTGCTGTTGAACTCATGGATCGTCTCCCTTTTCCCATCAATATAACCTTCATAAGCATGGGGTGGAGGTGGAAGCAGTTCAGCTTACACCTTCAGAATGACTTCTCCTAATGACAATTTCCACAACGCATGCCTTTTGGGGTGGCTTTTGTAGAAATTAAAATAGGACACAAGGATCTTCATATCTACTAGGGCTCTTTAGAGGATGTACATTCATATCCATCTTTCCCCAGAGCTTCTTGTTATCATTATTCTATCTTGTTCTTACACTTTTCCCTGGCCATCTAGACAAACATTCATTATTGCCATGAATCAAAGTGGAAACTTATCTCTCATTATTTCTCTTTTCAAAGGGAGGTGATAACTAACTGTGCAGCTAAAAATTCTCCCATTGGTTTCTCTTCTCCAGTGAAAGCATGTGAAGTTGAAGTACACTACTCTTGGGTGATATCAGAATTTCATCTGTATTTTTTTATTTTTTTTTCTTTTATTAGTGCATTTACTATAAGGAAATCCCCCAGATAACATTAGGTATAGACTGAAGGAGAGACGGCAATTTTGCTGGTTTAGAAGCCACAGGAATCTAAACATTTCTTCATGCAACTTACTTCAACCATTGATATGTACTCAAACCCAATATCACATATACTATTTCTACTCTGGTGATGAAGTTCCACTGCCGTGGCTGAGTCTATGCTTTGTAGATCAGATGATGCTCCATTCATGATGGGCAGGTCTGTATCCATAATTGCCTAGTGTCTCTGAAGCCAGAATTTAGTCTTAACCAGTACCTGGCAGTATGTCGGATGCTATTTGTAGTATAATCATATACAAAAGAGACAGTGTGCCCTGCGATTCTACTATTGTGGCCTGAAAGAATGATCCATATCTGCTAGAGCCACTTTGACCACAGTGAATCGCTTGGTTATAAGGCCTGTCGTTGTTTTGTGCTGCTATAGCAGAATACTTGCGAATTGGTAATTTATAAGGAACAGAAATTTTTTTGGCTTACAGTTCTGAAGGCTGAGAAGTGCAAGGTTGAGGGGCCCATATTTGGTGAGAGTCTTCTTCCTGTGTCATCCAATGGTTAAAGGCTGAAGAATATCAAAGAGCAGGTGCATGCACACTTACAAGAGAGAATGAGAGAGACTTGAAGTCTTAAGCCCTTTTATTACAATATAATCAGCATTAATTCATTCATGAGGTTTGAGCCCCCATGACCTTAATACTTCCCGTTATGCCCCACATCCCGACACTGTTGCATTGGAGATTAAGAATCCAATACCTGCTTTTTGGGAGATACGATCAAACCATAGCAAGGCCTAAATGAAAAATCAGATTTTACTGATTTAGAATCTACTTTAGAATCTTCTCTTGCTTTTCATAATGTAATTAATGATTCAGAACACTAAAATATTTGCTTCCTACATATACCTCAAGAACATCAAGCCTTGTGCCTCTTGCTTAGTAGTAAGTTTGGAAATTACAGCATCTCAGCATCTTGTCCTTTATTTTGAAAAAGATATCTTGACATGCCCCTCCTCACCACATGCCTAGAAACTTTACCAGACTTATAAGAATCTTGATTTGTTTTAGGTTATCTCCCAGATCTGGCAGACATATCACATTATTTAGTCTTCCTTCAGATGCATAGAAAATACAGAGGAGAGAAAATATGATATTCAGCTGTCAATAGATAATCTGTGATTCAACTATAAATTCTATGGGAGCAAGAACATTCTTTTAAATCTGTGTTCTTGGCCTTTAACAAGTACCCAGATGAATGAATAAATATATAAATGAATCACTGCCTAAGTCATTTTGTGCACAGTGAAACTGAACTTTTTAAAGTATTCTTGGAGAGAAACAGTGACTTGTTTTCCTGGATTGCTTTCTTTAGACTAGATCTACTGCTTTTGAGTCAATGATTTTATCCCAGTGCTTACCAGTTAACAATTAAATGACTCAAATCCGTGCCAGCTCAGGGCCTATGTGACATTCCCTTTGACATTTTGTCAATGTCTGTGAATCTAAGGCACCTGGGTCAGCTGTTGATTTGCAGATTCATTCTCTCCATCAAGGAGATTTCCCTTTCAATTAAGTTGAAGAATCACGGAATCCGAACCTGATTCTTGTTACCTTATCATGTTTTGAATGGTTGAAATGAATTTTTACCAAATATTTTAGGATGCATGTGAAATTACTTTTCACTTTCAGCATGGTGCCAAATTTCTGGAGATTTCTGGAATTTTGGGACCCGTTAGTTTCTCATTCATCCAATTTGTTTAATTAAATTCTTTTAATTAATTATTTGTTTTGCCTTCTATTTTGCTTTGGCAATACATTCTCCAAGTAGTCCATTAGATTAGAGCAACATATTTCCTGTGAGAAGGCTGCTTTTTTTATTTATTTATCTATTTATTTAGTAAATATTTTTTTGAAAATCTCCTGTGTGTCTAGTGATATTATAATGGTATGAAAACCAAAAACTTTCTTCTGTCAGATAATTTACATTCCAGTAAGGACAGATAAACATCACTACATGAATAAGTAAAATATTAAAATGACATACCAAATAGTTACACATCCTATGTATAGATTTAAGTTATGTATTGGAGTAGCTTTATGTTGGCTATTGACGGATATCTCTGTAGGGCAATAAATTTAGCAAGGAATGGGAATGAAATGAAGAATAAAGAAAAACCCTGTGCAAAAGAGAGGAAAAGAGCATTCCAGATAGAGGGGCCAGCTAGCACAGGGGTAGGCAAACTTTTTCTATTAATAGCTAGATAGTAATTTTTTTTTTTTTTTGGCCACTGTCTGTCACCACCATTCAACTCTGCTTTGTAGCACAAAGTTAGCCATCAAAGATACAAAAGTAAATGGGTATAACTGTGTTCTATCAAAAATTCGTTTACAAAAATCAAACAGTGAGCTTGCTTTGGCTCTCAGGCTATAGTTTGCTGACCCCTGACCTAGCATAAGGCCTCACACATGCAAACAAACTCGACTTATTAGAAGAACCCAAAGAAGATTAGGATTATTGCACTCTTTCTATAGCTTGGATGAAAAGTAATATTAACAGTAGAAGTCACAATAGTGGAAGGGTCAGATAGAGCTAAACAAAATAAAGAGATTGGATCCTATTTTCAGGTTATAAAAATGGTAAATTTGGCCACAGATTCTTGCTGTAGAAGTATCTTTAACTTATTTTGTATATTCAGTGTGTCTTCTCAGTCTGATTTTCATGCTTGTGTTGGTCAATGGGGTGGCAGCAATTGTGACAAATGCAGAGGTTTGACCATCTCCTGTGCAGTGGGGCTAATTCTCCTTTATAAAAGTTCAAGTTCACTCTGGCTGCTCAATGAGGGATGGATTACAGTGACAAGAGTGAAAACCGGTGACTTCTTAAGTTAATTCCTGGGTACAGAAAGATGATGGTGACTTATATTTGGGTGATGGCAGAGTGATTATGTACATTTGGCCTATGTTTTTGGGGGTAGATTCAAAAGACTTTTACAAAGGGTTGGATATAGGGAGTGAGGAAATAAGAGAAATCTGGGATCACGTATCAATATGCCAAATCTATGTGGTGGTGTTGGATGGTGAGATGGGGAAAGTCTGAGGGTCAATTCTTCTGAAATAAATAACAATCAAGAGCTCTGTTCTGGCCCATTTGATTTTAATGGTCAACATGATACCTAGAACAAAAAGGGATTTCTAGTTTTATGGATAATTTACTCTTTCTTTTTACTCACTCAACCATAAATTTTTTAGGTCTTTAAGTGAAGGTGCCAAATTTATTCTAATTACTAAAATTTCCAAGAAAATAACATTAAGATCTAACAAATGGAACGGTGAAGAAAGAATGGATACTGAGGTAGAAAAGGGAAATTCAAAATTAGACCTAAAAATTGTTATAAATCTAGTTTCATTCCTATCTCTGGCCAAATTTATCTACTTCAAAACATATCCTTCACGTTTGCTGACTGCAGCTTTGGGGAATGAAAGATTCTTTCCTTCTAAAAAAAAAAAAAAAAAGAAAGAGAGAGAGTGGAAATAAAAAATAAAAGCAATATTGCTTTTGGAGTTATTAGATCTGGGGCTTGGATCCTGGCTCCACCATTAGCCAACTCTGCAGTCTTAGACAAGTGGTATGACCTCGCTCTTAATTTCCCTCTATGCATAGTAAAATTTAATAATTATTCAAAGTTCTTTTGAGCAGATTTAATTGGTTTACATTAGTTTCTCTTTTATTAGTGTTTATAGACAGTTCGAAGGTTTTTCTTTCTAATTAGTATAAAATTCAACTTCCTGATTATGACTGGAGAGGTTCTTCCTGGTATGTCCACAGTACTGACTCCTGCTCTACCTATTTTCCTTCCTCTGCATTGCCCTTCAGCCAAAGAAGCTTTTGTCTTTGCCTCTGAAACATATTGGTATGGTCCTTATCTGAGAAACTGCATTTACTCTGCTTTCTTTGCACACAGTATAATTTTCCTTATTCCATAAAATGCCAATTTAAATATTACCTACTCGATGAGGTCTTACCCATCCACCCACTGACTCCATTTAGTAGTTATCCATTAGCTAAAATTATTTAACTTATTAGATGATACTATCATTCTTCCCCGCTAGAATGTGAGCTCCACAAGACCAAGAAAGTTTGTCTTGTTTATAAAAAACCAAGCCTAGAACAAAGCCTGAAACATGGTAGACAGTCAATAATTATTGGCCATAAGTGAACTGATAAATTACCCCCACCATGTGCAATACAGTACTTGACACCATATATATAGCTAATATTATTTTTGGTATGGTATTATCATTTTGAGATAGAATTTCTATATTTCTCAGTAGTTCTGGTTAGAAATAAAATGCAAGGAAGAGTCTCTTGAAAATGCTTTTCTTACTTACTTCTACTTCTCAAAAAGCAGCTCCAGTGGGACTGTTTTTCCCTGTAACAGAACCAATTAGTCTGGCAAGCTTAGGTTTGACTGAAAGGTGTTTCAGTCTTCAACCGCTTCTGCAATTTAGTAAGCAGCCTTAGATATCTGGGCCTTGATTTGTATTTTGCTGGCACAAATCTGTTCCATGGTCCTTTTCATAACTACAAGCCACATTTCCACTAATTTACTCCATTTCTCCCTCCCTTCTTCCTTCCCTCCCTCCCTCCTTCCTTCCCTTCCTTCCTTCTTTACTTCTCTGTACTTCTGCCTTCCTGCCTTCTTGTCTTTAATAACATTCAACCAGGTACCGTTCTAAGTACCAGAAATAAAACAGCAAACAGGACAGTAACAAATCCACGCTCTAACAGAGCTTGCATTCAAGAAGACAGACAATAAATAAATGAACAAATAAATAAATGAGGGAACCATAAAGCTATGTGAGTAGAGAACATTGCAAGCAAAGGGAGCAGGAAGTCCAAATGTCCTGAGGTGGCAGTATACTTGGCATATTCAAGATGAACTAGGATGCCAGCTGGTAAGTAGAAAAGTTGTTGGAAATGATATTGGAGATGTAGCCAGTAGTCAGACCACATAGGGCCTCTATGTTCAACTATAAATGCATAGAAAAAGATTTAAGGATTTTGACAGGACAATGGCTTCATCTGGATTTACATTTTGACAGGATTTCTCTGGTTGCTGTGTGAACCACAGACTATAGGTAGTCAAAGGTAGAAACAGAGAAACCAGGCAGAGGTCTCCCATGGCAGCTCAGGTGGGAGATGACGGTGGTTTGGAATGTTGCATAATTTTTAACAGAAAGATGGTGAGTATTGGAATATATTTTAAAGGCAAGACCAACACAATCTGCTTGTGGATTAGTTATGTGGTGTGAGAGAAAGAGAAATCAAGAATGGTTCTACAGTGTGCTTTTGGACCAATATAGTAGGTACTGATGCTATTTATTTGAAAGAGGAAGAGTAGATTTAGGTGGAAAATCAAGAGTTCAGTGCTGACATGTTAAGTTTGAAATGTCTAAAAGATTTAGAGTTCTGTATCAATCCGAAGTTCGAGAGACAAGAGAAAGATGGTACACAGCTGTAAATCTGAGTCATCTGCACAGAGATCGTATTAAAATCCATGGGATTGAATAAAGTCAGAAAAGATCTAAGTAGTTGGGAAAGACGTCAGAGGATTGATTTCTGAGTGCTCCTGAATTGGGGAAAAATGATGCTGACTAAAAGAGACAGTGACAATAATCCCTTGAGATGAGGAAAACTGAGAGTGGTTTTCTGTCTTGGGAAGGGAGTAAATGTGGAGAGCGAACGCAGGAGGAGAGGCTGTGCGATGGCTTTCTCTCTCACTGCCATGCCACCTGTGTCTCTCATTCTCACTGCATAGTTACTATGGATAATCGACCTTGTGATTCCACGTTTCCCAAAACGAACTGTTGACAGAGGTCCGATACTCTCACAACTTTATCTGACACAGCTTCTTATCATACCTAAGATGAATGTAAGATGTAATTGGATATGTTACCTCAGTTGCCCCTTCGAAAGTTGAGGATAATTTCTTTTTCTAACCAACCCTATGAGTCCCAAAAGGTGATACATTTCAAAGCACTTTCAAGTCTTCTATTAATGCCCGTGTTCATGACTGTATTTGTGATAGAAGGTAAAGATAGTGAGGAAGGACAAGAAGGAAGTGGTAATGTTTGGTTTGTTTCCTTTTTGATTTAGAATGGATCACTGACTGCTTAGTTTCTGTTCCTTTTCTTACAAGAGTTTTCAACTTTGCTACTCATAAGTTTAAGTCTTATAAAGCGTTTCCTGCTGAAATGCCATGCTGACTGGAATTCAGCAGCGAATAAATATTGCTGTCCTCACTAATTTGAAACAGTATGAGTTTTAAACCTCTAGCTGTGAGAGATTTATTAAGATTACAGTTTTCATCACCATCCCTTCAGTCCATCAAGATAGGTCAATGCTATATGAACTTTTTTTTAAAACTACCAGCAATTTCCATTCTTTTAGACTATGCTTTCTGAGACAGCAATATTGTTAGAAGCACAAGCTTGAAGTAAATGAAACACATATCCACATAGCCTTGTAAATACATAAGCCTGTTTTTGGATAGAATAAAAATTGTTGAGTATTTAATTTAATTGTAGCTCTATGAGCACAAAATATTTCTTGGTAAAAATGCATGCTTGCTACACATTACATTATTATGTTTGCTTTTTAAATAGTTGTTTTTTGTAATAACTAAGTTAAAATGAAAATATATAACCCTCTTATTCACACTGAAACAGTAAATATTGGAAAGGTTCTATTAAGTACCATTTCAGTAAGCTGACCGATCATTACATTTATTGATTTAGAGTAACTGACCTCTAGTAAATGATTAAAAGTACAATAACTCAATAATCTTGCTCTGAGTTCATTAATATTCATGCAATATGTGTTCTAGAAATACTTTCATGTTTATGATGAGCGATGCATACAAATATCTTGAGTGAAAAATACTAGAATGTTTTCAGCAATAAAATTTGTGGAACAAGAATCAGCACTTGAAACTACCCCTCTCTTCTTAGATAGATTTAAATTAACACTCAAGTGCATGTTAGTACTTCATCTAACAGACTAGTCATGATCATAAAATATTCTGAACAAATTAGAATGTTATATAACAAATAAAAATTGAAAGGCATTGGTTGAGTCATTATTTCCTACAATCCTGCATTGAATACTTATAAAAGGTAAAAAATTCTCCTTATAGCTAGCAATCAATTAATTAATAATCCAATAACCCCTGATACATAACTTTTCAGTCAATATTTATTCAGTGACTGAATACCTTTATTATGTGTTGAAATTTTTGAGATTAGATTTATTTATCTTAGTGATATATACATATTTATACATTGGAATGAGTACCAGATTTCAAGAAAATTACTTTAGGTGCTGCTTGTAGGTAATATTTTAATTGTACTTATAATATTTGGGAGAAAGTTATTCATTTATTAAATTTACCTTTTACACACATCTCCCTTACCTCTGTAAACAATTATTTTATTTTTTATTCTAATTTTTGATACGGTTTAGGAAACCAGAAACAGCACTGAACCATTGTCACTTATGATCCTACATAAACCATTTGACTTTTTAATGTCTTCTTTGTTACAGTTGGTGATTAAAATGGTTCAAAATTTATGTGATAAAACTCCTTTCACTCATTACCTTCTAGCTTACTTTCATAAACTGCTCCATAAATTCAAGAAATAAACATAGCAATATAGTTTTTTTGCCCGAGTAACTGCCAAAGCCCCCTCATAACTTATAAATGGAAAATCTAATACTGCCATCTTGAGCTGCTCTACTCTTCTTTGAATTGTCCAAGAATTCCAGTTGTTTACCTGGTCAAAGAGTCACTTCTCTTTTTGCCTCTCTTTTTGAGGCAGGCAAAGAGGAAAGCAGAATTTGGATACATTTTCATTGTTTCTCACTGTCACAGAGAGTCAGTGTTGCAGACTAATTTTGCCATGTTCCATGGACCTCATCTACCCTTTGGAGATTCCAGGTCTAGATTTCCATTCACTCACTCTGGGGTCACATACACAGGGTCTGCATTTCTCTCTCTCTACCTTTTTCTATCTCAGTTCTCACTCCCATGCTTCCGCAAAGTACAACATCTTGGCCTGATGACTGCATTCAGAGGCCTTCTCTGCTTCAGTTATGTTGGATATCCCTCAGTGGAAGGAAAGAAATTGCACAAATAAACACACAAATAAATATGTACTTAGAAATTGTCACTCATTATTTGAAATCAAATGATAGGTACGGTAAGAGAGGAAAAATAGGTGACAAAATGAGTAGGATTTGAGTGGAGTATTGAAGGATGAATAGACTAAAGGAGAGAAAAGGATTTGTACAAGGACAACACAAAAGATCTGTGAGGGCAAATGACCTTGGTGCTCTCTAGAGACAATTATCCCAGGAGGGCATTGTGCACACTTGGTCATTTAGCTGGCTGCAAATTCAAAGCAAAAGGTTTTCAGAGATGCTGCCTGAACTTGTTTGGCAATGCCTTCTCTGGATGCCCTGATATCATAAAGTTAAAGCAGCTGAAGCTGACTCATCTCCAACCAGCCTCCACTTGGTAGGCAACGCAATTTATCTCGATTTCTTTTTTTTATTATTTCAAAGTATTATGGAGGTACAAATGTTTTCGGTTACATGGATTGCTTTTGTAATGCCTGAGTCAGCAGTAAAAGTGTGTCTCTCACCCAAATAGTGTTCATTTTCCCCGTTATCTTCAGAGTTCTCTGAGGGCTTTCCTAATGAAAATTTTTTCCTCACAGTTTGAAAAGAAATGGATAAACTTCAAGTTGGTTTTTACCAAAGATTTCCATTATGCACTAAGCTTTTGAAAGATGTTTATTTCATGAACTATATTCTGTAGAATACGTGTTTCTATTTCACAGAGCATATACCATGGACAAACTGATCTGAAAAGCACTGAATACTGTACCATACTCTGAATAATATTAAAAGCTGACCAATATTGCAGCCGGAAACGTGTTTAATACTCTCTAGTATCTGCTAATCTCATTTGATCATGGAACACTCTCATGCTGTTTTTAAGGTCCTTTAAGAACTTTGTCTTCAAACTGATAGTTTAGGGATTGTGGCTTTAACTTCACCACACAAACCATAATGCATAGAACTCTCTAAGGAAACCATTTTGCTTTCTAAATTACCACTAGACACAATCAGATAGGAGTAAGTAGCTAATAATTCATCTACATTGATATTTTGTTGGCATATAATCAAATCAATTTATGTGGCACTGAAAAGCTATTTATATGCTTAATCTTATTTTTCATTTTTGTTTTATTTTAATTGGCCCATCTATTAATTAGTTATTGAAAAACCAATCCTATCAGGGGAAAATTTGGACATGCATTTTATTTTTAAGGCTCTCTTAAAAGTAGAGCCTAAGAATAACTACCTAAACTGTATTTCTATGTCTTCTTAATATCTACCTTCAATATACATATTTCAATTGGTATCTTTTCCTACTACTTATCTTGTCTAACATTTTAAAGATTGACAGGTTTTTATAAATTAAGCCTAAATTTTCTTTTTCAGTGTAAAGTTAATTCCAATTTCTTCTAGGTCCCAGTTTTCTCCCATTTTGTTATCTATATATTTGTAAAAGATTTCAAAGCTTTTGTGTAAATATAGTCATTAATGTATCTTTGTTTTATATCACAAGAATGGAAAAATAAGCACCACCTGTACTCACCGTCAAATTGGTATTACTGATCAACACTGAGGTGCTCACATGGAAGTAATATTCACAGGGTGTTGGTCAGTTGGTGGAGGGTGGGTAAACTCACTACTGATGGATGCGGTGCTCACTCTATGGGGGAAGGGCAAGCTGTAGCCCTGGCTTGGGCAAGGCAAAGGCATTATATGTAACCAAAATGTTTGTACCCCATAATATTCTGAAATAAGAAAAAAATAAAAATTAAAAAAAAAGAATTTTACTCTCTTCCAAAGTTATGAAATCTCAGAATCAAATAAGCTTGGCTAAATGCTTCGTCTTGTTCATTATGACTTTAGGTGTTTCCGAGTTTGCCCTAAACTTCATATACTTCATGCTGGGATCATCTGTTCTTTTTTCTAATTTGAGATTTTTAGCTTTTCTTTTGTCATTCAAGTTTGTTTTAAAATTAAAACACTACCATTCTCAAATATTTGGTAAAATGATATTTTTTAATGCATTTTCGTTTTATTTTTGATCTGAATTAATCATGTGCTATATTATAAATCCTTTCCAGTTCATATTTTGGAGAAATTATTAAAGAATTAATTGTTGTCAAGACAAGAACTATGACGGTGGTTTCAGTCAAGAACATCCCAGAGCTCCTTCTAATACTTTGAAATAATATAGAATATAAAATCTGGGACCCCAAAATAACTTGTCAAATATCAGTCAGACAAAAAGGGGCAGAAGAACTCTGCTGATAATTCAAGTTTGTCTGAGTCCAAGTATGTGCTCATAGTTCTCCACCACAAAACCTCATTTTATTAATAAAATACTAAGGATGAATGAGTTTAGTACTAACTCATGCAAATGCTATGTGTCATGACCTTCCAAATGATTCTTTAATAACCCAGTTAGAACCACAATGGCTAAGTGCTATGCCAAGTAAGGCTTGGTATATGAAGAGAGAGAAAAAAAAATAGCTGTTATATTATGAAGACAGAAATGATACCATCCTCCTCAACAAATGTTAGCTAATTGCCAACTATGGCATTTTGTGTTTTGAGGCACAATACATTTGTTAGCACATCTGTGACATTTGTTTTACTGAATTTTTTCTATTTGGGGTAGGTTGTCATATTAATTTCTTAACTTTTTGAGAAAGAGCGAGCAAAAGAGAGAGAACGTGTGTGGGTAAGAAATACAGAGAGAAGTTATCACTCAGTACATTTTAATAAAAAAGAAAATATATAGGGCTTTTAAATTTGTCTGACCTTGAAAGAAAAGAAAATAAGGTGTTATGCTGAGCTTAATTCACATCCAAAATGCCAAATTTCTGTTAATCTTTGTAAATAATTTTATTCAATAATGATTGATATAATTTATTGATTTGTATTGTCACTCAACATATATTAGTGGAGTGATCACTATAAACTAGACATTATTCTATGTGTTGGGGACAAGGCAAAAATTCGATCAAGATCACAATGATCCTTGCCCTCCTGATGTTTATTTTAAAGCAGTTGGAGACAAACAACAAACTTGTAAACAATTTTCAGATTGTGAAAAATGATGTAAAGTTATTATACTAGGGTCAAGCTGACAATTAAGCAATTTATTGAAGAATGAGAAGGAGCAGGTTATGCAAAGAGTTCACTGAAAACAATTCTGGTTAGAAGGAACAGTGCAAAGGCCCTACATAAGAACCACCCTGGCATGTTTAAACGACGTAAAGAAAACCAACATCTTACACTGCAGTGAGCAAAAAGAGAGTTATAACAAGTAAAGATTTTTAAAAAAATTGCATTCCAGATTCCATAGGATCTGGTAGGCTATAATAAAATATTCCTATATTATTTTAAACACAATGGGTATCCTTGAAGGTTTTTAAGTAGAGGAAGCATATAATCTGATGGATGTTTTATAAATATTACTCTGGCTAAAATGTAGAAAGCTAATTACAGGAAGTGTGGTATAAATAGTAGTTTCAACAAAATATTCCATTTTTTATATCTCTTGGAGTTGAACAGGGCCGTGTCACTGGTGGGCTTAGTCTGCCAAACTCCCATGGACAATTCTCCTTTCCCTCACTTCTCATGCCATGGCAGTGCAGGAAGCTGAGTATTCCAGATGCTGCTTCTATAAAATAGTAGAGTCACAGTCTGAGAACCTAAATGACTATGCTCAGTGAAATCCCTTGAAAATCTGTAATATGAGCATGAAATGAATACTAGTTGTGTTAAGCCACTGCAATTTTAGGATTGCTTGTAACCACAGCATAACCGAACTTATTATGGATAACACAAAGAGCAAATTAGAAAGATGAAAACAAGACAACTATCATAATAGTCCAGGTGAGGAATGACATTATCTTGAATTGCGATGATTGCAGTATAAGAAGATCAAAGCGAAATGGATTTAAATTTTATTTTGTAAGTAAAAAAGAGACAAAACTAGTGGGTGAATTGGTTTGGATTGGTGAGCCTCTCCTGTTGTAGAATTAGCTTATTTGATGAATAGTCTATTGGCATCTCAGACCCACTCTCACGTTGTTCTCCATTATCACCTCTGTTGCAGGAGCCGAAAGCCTGGAAACTGCATTTTCCACACTCTGTTGCCATTAGCCTTCCAGTGCCTGCCCTGAAAATGAAAGACTTGTTCAAGATTTGAAAGGATGGAGAGTTGCATTGGCTTCAGGGTGGAGGCATAAGGGCTTTAGAAGACGGCGGACAGTAGATTTTGCCAGTAGCTCTCTAGCATGAAAATGTGAATCAATCTACTTGATACTCAGACCTTTGTCTGCAGTTGGCAGTGATTCTTACAATTCATAATTTCTGGAATGCTGGCAGAAGTTTTCTTAACCCTTGTAGACATGGCTCTGCCAACAGTTTCATAAGCCTACCTGGAGTTATTTCTGTTTTCCACGCTATCTATTATTCAGTAGAATATAGCATACTACTATTTTATAGCAAGTCATCTTAGGAGTCAGAACAAACTGAGCCTCAGAAAGCTAAGAACGTTGTCTGGATCCTTTCATCATACTTGTTATAACTGGCCCATAAACCTAGTTCCTAAATTGTGATTCATAACTTGTGTTCTTTCTAGTATAGCACGTTTCTCTAAATCTTCATATTCTTCTCTCTAAAATGGGATTTTAAAAAATTCCCTTATAATTTTAGAGCCTCTGATTGACATTATTACAATTTATGCTATCGTACTTCAGCAATAAAATTTCTGCTTATAAGGAAAATGACACCTACTGGTGCATTTTTCTCGGTACATTTTCATTTCAGCGTCTTTTCGATCTGATTGCCATTTACCATGAAACTACCAAATCAGATTTCATAATTTGAAGCTCCTTGAATTTGCTCGGTTAGCTTACAGGTAAATGATACCATGCAGGGCCACTGTTACGAATCCAATAACACCACGGTAGGAAATGAGAAAATAGACATTATTAAAGAAGTGAAGGAAAAGAGTTTAAAGAACTGATTTTTGAGTCAACTATCTTTCATTACAGAGTGAGGAACATTAGAGAAATGCCTAAGGTAAGCAAAATGTTACAGCTATAGATTATTTTTTTTCTGCAATGATATTGTGCTCAAATGTCCTGCAAACACATTTTTTTAAAACTTATCAAAATAAACCAACTTTCTTCGTTCTTTTTCAAATTCAAAAACGTCTTTTTCATTTAAGACCACTCTCGGGTATAACAGAATGGGCAACCACATGGTTAGAAAGAGTTGATTATTAAAGATAAAGAAGCAGACAAGCACACACATGTATGTAAACAGACATCATGAGTAAACAGAACCTGTGGGTACATATATAAAAGAAATACGTCATGTTTTATGCTTTGTTAAGTGGCAAACATATTTGCATTACACATTCCCAAATGAACTGTGCAATCCTAAAAGTCAGGAGATATTATTTAAATATAACTCTATTATCTGTATCATATAATTAAATACCATGGATTGGGTGGCTCAAATAAAAGAAATGTATTTTCTCACAGTTTTGCAGGCTGGAAAAGTCCAAGATCAGGTTGCCACTCTGAGGGTTGGTTTCTGGCGAGGCCTTTCTTCTTGGCTTGCAGGCAGCTGCCTTCTCACTGGGTCCTCACGTGGCCTTTCCTCTCTGTGTGCATGATGAGAGAGAGAGAGAGAGAGACAGAGAGAAGGAGCTTTAATGTTTCTTTCTCTCTTTGTAAGGACACCAGTCCTTTTGGATTAGGGACTCATGTTTATCACCTCATTTAATCTTAATTACCTTCAGGAAGGTCTCATCTCCAAATACAGTCACATTGGAGGTTAGGGCTTCAACATGTGTGTTGTGCGTGACACAATTGAGCCCAAAACATACAGATAGCAAGAATTCAGTAACTGTGAATTCAATAATTTTCAGACAGAAAATATAATTTATATCATATCAATTTCCAACTGATCATTAAAAAGTATTTCCCTAAAATATGGGTAGAAATCGCTCTTCAATTACAAAATCAGAGTGATTAGAGACTAAATGTCATTTTTATGCTTTAACAAAAATTTAATAAATGTTTTTCCTTATATTCTTATTCATTGGTTTTTGAATGAAGTCAGTATTTGGGTTATCTTATGGTGGGCACATTCTCCTTGTCCATTTAAAATGTAATTTAAAAAAAGACTGAAGGCAATAGCATTGGATTTGATGCCCCTAATCTCTAAAAATAAGAGGCATTTCTAAGCTTACAAGTGGGAGAAAAACAAAAGCAAAAACAACCAAGAAAGGACAGAATCCTGGATCAGTCTACATAAAAAATATTCTGTCAATAATTGCTAATTTTAAAAACTATACAACATGCTGAGAAAAAAAGCAGTTGAAAACACATATAATACTTAAAAAGCAGAAAATTAACCAGCAAGCAGACAGAAAGCTATTTCTCATTACTGATAATGAAACCAATAAAATACATCTCTCATTTCTCACCTAAAAATAATTAAGAATGCAGGCAACTCAGCAGTGAAAAGAGTGCTCTCACATATTGCCGTGCTGGATGTAGATAAGAATTATGACTTTGGAAAATATGATGACGATATGTATTGAGGCCTTAAAGTCTTAGCCCTATTGATATGGTTTTGCTAATTCTGAGAAGAAATGATGAGGAAAACTATCAGTGCAGCATAGGAGGCTGAAAACAACCCCCAAAGATATCTTGTCCCAGTCTCGGGAACTTGTCAATGTTCCCTTCTATAGCAAAGACTTTGCAGAGGTGATTAAGTCAAAGATCCTGAGATTGGGATACTAACCTGGAATATCTGGGTGGGAAATTCAGCACACACACACAGAGAAAGGTGATATGAAAGTGGAACAGAGACAGATTCAAAAACATTGGCCTTAAATACTGCAGATATGTGGCAACAAGCCAAGGAATGACAGCAGCCACCAGATGCTGGCAGAGGTGATGTGCAAGCCTCCTCCTAGAGCCTCCAGTGGGAGCGCTGCCCTACGAACACCTTGATTTTGGCTCACTGGTACTGACTTCGGACTTTTGGTCCCCAGAACTGTGAAAGAATCGATTTCTGTTGTTTTAAGTCAACAGGTTTATTATAATTAGTAACAGTGGGCACAGAAAACTAACACATGCAAGTAAAAATGTTTATCACAACATCATTTACAAAAGTTAAAAAAAAAGCCAAGGAGTTCAAAGTCCAAATCTTTGGAAATGGTTAAATTAGTTATGACATATTTATCCAACTAAATATTGGTCTACCAGTAGGAGGAATATTTGTCATGCATTTTAGATGACAAAATGTCCATAAATTAGTGATAAAATTGACAAAAACTTATGTAACAACAATTACAATGGTAAAAGGAAAATTCCATTTATTATAGTATCCAATTCCTAACAAGACAGAAATTAATGATGTGCTAATGTGACTCTCTCTGACCCAATTTTGGAGATGCCGCAGATGCTCAAAGGAAAGTGTATAAACTTGCAAATCTCTGAGAAACATGTGGAGTGTGGGAAGAGCAGTAAATATTAATAGTTGAATCTGGTTAATGGATATATGGATACTCATAGTAAAGTTTCTACAAATTTTCTGTGCATTTGAAGTTCTTTACAATTAAATGTTGAGTGAGAAAAGTGGGAATGAAAATAAATTTTGTGCCACAATTTTATGTAGACTAAAAACAAATAAATACAAAGCATTACATTATATGCAGCGATATTAAAGAACATACAAGAAACAAGTTAGAGGGGTGCTTAAGACAGGGAATAAGAACAAGAGAGGAGCGCTGAGATGCCAAAGGAAATAAATAACTGTATGCAGTTAAAGATCACCGATCGCAACGAACAGAGGAGTGCTCTCTCTATATCTGAGGTCCAAAATAATAAATAACAGTTTGAAAGCCATTGAGAGATAATGCGGAATAAAACAACCGTAACACCTCATGTAACCAAGTAACAAGTGACCAGGATGGTGTTCTACAATAGCATGGATTGAAAGGACTGACTGCATCTTATTACTAACTCCATGTCTCAGGAATTGGCTGTCTCCCTAATGGTTCAGTTCTGGTTCTCCATGAAAACATTTCAATCTCTATCTAGGACCTATGTTAAGCAGTGCTACAAAAAGAAATACGGTTCCTCTGATAGAGTCAGAATACCTGTTTTCAGTTCTGTGTGCCGTGTGACTTGTGTACAATCACTCATCTGCCAGGTTTTAATGCCCTTATGTGTAGAGTGGGAGGGCAGAACTGAATACTTTCTCTGACTCTTTTTTTCCTTGCTGCATCATTTTCTGGGAAGGCGTTAAAACAGATTAAGCAGAAAAATTTTAATGTCAATCAGTTCCTAATTCCAGCTTGTGGTGTGACTATGGGAAAATCATTCCATTTCACACAGCCTGTTTCCTTATCTGTAAAATGCAACAAAAATATTCAGGCTAGGGTAGTTGTGAAGATTAAATAATCACACAGATAAGGCACTTAGTAACACATCTGTCATATAGCATGTCTTCGACAAATATTTTTGATTAATAGAAATTTCTCTCTAGTTTTTCTCTGTGAATAGTTTTCTCAGATCATCAAAAACTCTTATTAGCCTTTTAACTTATGCCTGATTTGAACATACCTTGGGGAACTCAATAAACACTTCGTGTTAGCAGCTCATTAGATATAATTTTTCTCCTGCTTAATATAAGAGGAACCCTTGTTCTGATTCACCTGACAGATGCTGAACTCCCAAAGTGAGGCTTGTTCGACATCCCGCCAACTGGATCATTTTTCAGTTCCAAGTTCAGATGTATCAACCAAACAAGCATTTATTAAACAAGGAGCTCAAAGCATTTGTTAGCAGTCACTGTCATTAGAGCTCTGGAGCAATCTGTTTGCCAAAACTAACTCGCTCTGTCCCAAACCCCTGCTCCAATTCTCCTATGCTTCCTTCTCTCCTAATTTTTTTCTTTCACATTTGTCTTAATTTAGTTTGAAACTGCAAGACCATTTTATAAATAGTGAACTTTATGTGGTTTTTTTTTTTTCTTTCTAGTATTGGGAGAGTGCTAAGCAGAAACTGACAGCTAGGCACTGAAAGCCAGATGTATTGTTTTGTTTTGTTTTGGATTCTGTTTTCTTGGAGATAGGTAGACCTTAGTCTATTATTCATCCTTCCATGGGCTTAACAGTTTCTATGACCATCTTTAAACAACAGCCCCATTGTGACCATGCCCTGAAAACGGAGGCTTTGTTGCCCAACCGATTCTTTTGTGCAAGCTGTAAGGGCCATACTTATATTGTCTTCTTGCTACCTAAGCAGCATTGTAAGTCACAGTTGATGATGGCACTACCTCTGAGATCTGATATAATTTACTGTGAAACCACTATCCATTTTTGACACTTAAGCTCTGCTTGCCAATTTGCAAGTCTGCTTATAGACCACCTAACCACAGGGTCAAGCAATTACTCCACAGGCCATTGAGAATTCTCTGATGTCCTTGCTTTCTATGTGGTATGATTAAGAGGGTGACCCGAGGACATATACATACTTTTAACAATGAACAAGCAGGTAGAGAGGATGTGAGCATAAATGGTGTGATTTTAAGGACCTAAGATAGCCCTTCTGTTCTTTTCTTTCTACCTTAAGATGACTCCCTAAATGTTGATACTACAAATCATTTTAACAGATAGAAAAAAATTATTTTATCCCACTATTCTATGGTTAGAGGTTAAAGTATGCAAAAGCTCATCCCTGTAAGTTAACAAAGATCCATTGAGCTGTTAGTTCATGCACTGGGCTGGTTAATGATCCCCCTCAACACCCCCACATTTGCCTCCTTACCAGAATCTCAGAATGTGACTTTCTTTGGAAATAGGTTCTTTGCAGATGTACTTAATTCAGTTGAGGTCATACTGTAATAGGGTGGGCCCTTAATTGAATATGACTGGTGTCCTTTTAAGAAGATGAGAAAAGACACAGAGGCACAGACACACAGGGAGATGCCACATGCGATGGATACAGAGACTCGAGTGATGCACCTACCAGCCAAGGAATGCAAATTGTCACTGGGCCATACCAGATGCCAAGAAAAAAGAATGGAACAGATTCTCCCCCAAACCTTTCAGTGACAACAGAGTCCTGCTGACACATTAACTTAGGACTTCTAGCCCCCAGAACTGTGAGACAATAAATGTCAGTTACTTTAAGCTAGTATGTTAAGGTGGCCCTAGGAAACTAACATAGCTCTATTGTATATGGAAACTTTGATGACACAAGGGCACTGAGCCTTAGGTAAAAGAGAAGAGAGAAAGGGATGGATACAGAAGAAAATCTCTCTTCATCCGATACTTAGTAGCTTACCAGAGCCTTTTAGAGCTGGAGAGATTCTCAATGTAAATTCTAAGAATGAGGTCTCTGTCTTCCTCTCCCCTTCCATTTATCACCTCTACTTCTTCCTCATTGCCTCCATAACCCTCATCCATTCTGCACCATGTTTTAAGAATTACTTTACTTCTATCTCTGTATTTTTTTCTTTTTTTTGAGATATCCCATATAAATGTCTCTAGTGAAATCTTTTGTACAAAAGAATATCATTTGATGAGTCATTGACTATGAATTGAATAAACGAATAACTAAAATTACTGTGTACATGACATTTTGAAACAACTATTTTCAGTGGCTATTTTGATGTAGACAGTTTCAGCTAAGATATTTTGATATAGCCTAAAAAAATAAATTTTTACATGTTTAGTCTTTAAAATCTTTTAATTGGCACAAAAGGCAAGTTCATCCTTACCTGGGGTCTTTTCCCACCCCTGATTTACCTCCAACCATCGCTGATCCTCAACGAGGTGGTCACATGGGATTAGAATCAGGACTGGATAGGGGACGATGACCTTGGTAGCCTGTCAGTCATGAATACGATCAGGCAGGAATGAGCGTCACAAATAAGTCCAAAGAATAGTGTTTGGCCTTGTAAGTCCAGTGTTTTAATTTTGCACATTTTTAAGTATATTTCTCATAAAGCACATGTGCTGTATTTTTAAGCACAATCTAATAGTCTTTTAATGGTAAAATTCAGCACATTTATATTTGGTATAAAAACAGACATCCTTGCTTTATTCCTTCCATCTTAGTGCAGGTTTATTATGTAGGTTTTTTATTCTTATAGGTTTTTTTTTTGTTACGAATTTTGTGTTCTTTTTTCCATTATCTTCTTCTTCTGATAAGTCAAAGTCAACATGAATTTCTCTACCATTCCATGGAAACAAGATTCATCTATCCTCTTCAATCAACATGCTCTGTTTCTACTCCTGCTTTTCTCTTCCATCTCAATAAAATAAAACCTTTAATATATTTTTACTCTCCCCATCCATCTTCCCTTCCCAACTCTTGGCCCCTTTTTACCAAAATGATTTGAACCATATGACATTGCTGATATCTGAGCTTTTTATAAAATGGAAATTTCTGTCATATATATGTTCTGGACTTACTTTAGGTTTCCCTCTATAGTGCCTCTATTCTTCATCTGCCTTTATAAAGATCTCTTTTCTTTTACTCATATTTGGTTTGGTTAGCATCCATTCTTAAATACTTTCCTTAGGTTGGATGTGTGAGTTATACATCATATGAATCCTTAAAAATACCGCTTTATCTTTTTCCACCCTGACAAGTGAATGATAACTTAGCCTGACGTGAAATTTTTAGGTTGTAGTTCTTTTTGTTCAGCCTTCCTCTACAAGATTTTAAGTTGTTATGCTGTTATTATACTTATTGAAATTTAGAAATTTTACAGGGATATGTATACAGCTGTGGGTTTATTTTTTTTTCTCATTAACCTTACTGACACACAGAAAAAACTTTTAATCTACATGTTAGTTTTTCAGTTCAGAGTTTTTTTCACTCTTGTTTAATTATAACCTCTTTTTCATCTATGCTGTTTGTTTTTCTATTTATGGTTCTACTATAATTCATTGTAGGTAGCCTGTATCTTCTTAGTCTTTCACCCTTTACCTTATGACCTCTATCTTGTTTTAAGTTTTGGCTTGCTTTAATTTTTCTCTTATATTTGCTATTTCAGGACGCCAATATATATTCAAAATAACCATATCCCATTCCATTTACCTATTAAATTTGTAGCTTAAAAGTCATGAGTTTTTCATTTCACAAGGATTCTTTTGAGCTATAATTGAAGGACTCAAATTATTTTAAATTTATCGTTTTCTTATTGTTGCTGTCATCTGTTTCTTCCAGTAGTTTATTTTTTCCCACCAACAGTAGCCTCTTCTTGAGTTCTGCTTAGTTGACATTTCTCTGGTTGTTCGGTCTCCTTAGTGTCTAGTTAAATGTTTTTTTGTTGTCTCCCTGAGGCTTAGACGTAGTTGCTATACCTCTA
This sequence comes from Avahi laniger, assembly GCA_963575035.1. Lineage (NCBI taxonomy): Eukaryota > Metazoa > Chordata > Mammalia > Primates > Indriidae > Avahi > Avahi laniger. Next base: position 26,550 of record CAUYSK010064895.1, on the reverse strand, counting down.
CACTTAGAGGTGACCCTGGGACCAGCATCAGGCAGCCTGTGTCCCCCATTTCCTATTGAGGCACTAGGAAGGGCTTATCTATTTCCCAGATCCAAGTAAGGTGTTCTCAACTTCATTCCACCTGAGAAATTTTCCCACAGTTTCAAGTGGGCACTCTTCCCTCCATGGGGTGCCCATTCTTTTCCTGTAGAAGTTTATGAGTCTTAAGAAGTCAAACTTTCTGGTATCCATTCTCTTTTTACTTTTGTTTGAAGGCTTTATGGCAATAGTCATTATACTCTCTTCCTACTCAGAAGGGAACAGTCCTGCATTAACTCCTGGTCTGAACACTATGGGTCTTATGTCTTCGTTTGCATTCTCCAAGCCCTGACTGCCTGCCATTCCTAGAATCTGCTTGGCTCAGGAAAGAGAACTGATGGTTGGATGGGAATTCACGTGGGAGGGGATGCAGGAAAGTATTCAAGTTCCTATCTTTATAGAAATCATGTCTACTTTCTATATGAAAGGATCACTGAAGTGTCATTTAGATGTTATTTCTGGAACTGAAACCCATTTAATTTTCCATTCTCCAATATAGTTTCCTAGATAAGACAGTAATTATTAGTGTAAATAAATGTATTTCCCTGTACTATGTGGTTGGCATTGTGAGGTCAAGGATGATCCTCTCCTCCTTTGATATTTATCAGAGGCCAGTGTAATTCTGATGTTTAATAAATATTGTTTGACTTGACTGAATCATTTAAAAAGTCAGGAAGGGCATTAATCCAAGATGTAATTGTGCTTTAACTAGAGAATGTTACTTCTGTACTGTTTGAACACTTTACAATGAGCACATTTTACTTATTTTAACATAAAAATAGAGAAATATAATAAAGTAAGGAAAAGTTAAGACAAAAATGTTTCAATTTTGATCCATTGGGTTCTCACATATTCAACTTTCTAGACTTTGAGTTATACTGGTAATGTGTTGAAAGGGAAGGAAAGAAGAAAGAATGGGAGAGAGCAAGAGACAGAGGAAGAAAAAGAGGAAGATGTCTCAGGATAAATGAACTGCTTCTGACTTGTTTTTATTATATAACCATAAATTAAAAATTCATTTCTGTAATATTTGTATAATGTAGGTACATAAGTGTATTTAAATGAGTTATCTTAAATTATAATTTGAATTATTTTTGCAGTTGCTGAAAATCACAATTTCACTTGTACTTACGTAGATAGTCAAAAAGCATCTATAATGCATCCATATAATGAGTGGATGGTCTCCCTGAAGCAGTTCTAATAGGTATCTAGAGTAATTAGTAACCATCGCTAATTGACTGCCTCCTTTTTGGATAACAGCTTTATTATTCAGGAGGTGCAGATGCTGTAAATGATATAGGCCAGTTTAGCAATTAAATGTCCTAGTGACCTGCCATGGGTTAGAAGAGATAAAGCCAGCATAGAAAATAAATCCAAAATGGAGAATTTGAGCAGCATTGGAATATATAGCAACTATTTGTAGTTTGAGTTATAATTTCTGTGTTTTGCTGATGGTTAAAAAAAATAAGGCTTTGAACAAAAAGGATGTGGGGTCTTTCATTTAATGTATGTGTCAGAGCATGTAGGCCTCTGTGATAACAATCTTGGATGAAGATTGTTATTTATTCTTTTATATTAGTAGGGACAAATTAATGTGTTTTTTTTTCCTCTGTTGACTCTGAACATTTGGCTGTCCCTTCTAAACATGAATAGAGTGCATGCACAAAATTTTGAGTTTTAGTTTCATGCAGTATCTAAAAGGCATTATCCCGATCCATGCTAGATCTGATGCACAACCTCATCACAAGGAAATCATGTAAAGCAAGGAGTGCCATAAAATGTTTACCTTTCCATGGTTGTAAGAGAGAAAATCCCACAGCAATTACACCTTCCTGTATTTTCTCTATAACATTTTTGTCTGATTTCACAGAATGGAGAAAATACAAGAACGATGAAAACACAAAGCTTTGTCTTATTTCTGTTATCTCCAGTAACAGATATTTGGAAGGTGATAACATTTCATAAACATTTTGACCTCCCTGGCATTATGTCATCATTCCATAGTCATTTTCTATTAAAGTTTCAAATACTAAGATTTTTGATATTAAGGTGATTTTTATATTTCAGTTTTTTTAGCTGAGAAACTAGTTAAAAAATCCAGAGAGCCTTGGATTTACTTAACTGAAAATTTGTTGGCATTTTGCATTTGTACAAATGTTAGTGAGCCCAAAATGAGATACATACATATATATATATATTAGTATTTGTGGGCTGTGTGTGTATGTGTGTGTGTTTACCATATCTATGTTTGTACGAGTAGGAGTGAGACAGTAGATACCTAATGGTTTGGCTGAAGGAGATGGGCAATTCATGGTGATGTTGTTGAATTTAACTTATATTTTCAAGTTCATCAGAATTTATTCTTCCATTTTGATCAATTAGCAATTACCATTTTACATATAAAATGGACCATCAAAACTAGTCTAGAAACAGGTATGGTGGCCCCACCTGTAGTCTCAGCTACTCAGGAGGCTGAAATGGGAGAATAGCTTAAACCCAAGAGGTCAAAGCATTGGTCTACAGGTTGTGGAGGCTGAGAAGTCCTAGATTTGTAGTCAGCAAGCTGCAGATGCAGGCGACCTTGTAGTAGTACAGTGCCAATCCAAGTCTGAAGCTCTGAGAGCCAGGCGAGTCAATGGCATAAGTCTCAGTCAGGGTCTAAGTCCGAAGTCAGAAAAAGAACAATGTCTTTTTTATTCTATTCAGGCTTCCAAAGGAATGGATGAGGCCCACCCACACTGGGGAAAAACACTCTCACAAACATATGCAGAAATACTGTTTAACAAATCTGGGCACACTGTGGCTCAGTCAAGTTGATGAACAGAATCAATCATCACATTTATCTTTAATATTTATTTGGTATTAATGGGAGAAAATATTGGAAGCATGTAAAATTTGGAGTGTTTATTGAATATTAAGATGGAAGTATTTTGAAGGCTTTACAAAAGAGGATTTACGACTTAAAAGAGAGGTTTTGCTGAACCTCAAATTTTGTGAGTTGTTTTCCCAGAAGTTATGGCTGATATTTCAAATACATTTGGGAATGCCAAAGAAAACACTAAAGAAAGTGATAAGGTAGTTTAAAGGTGGCTCTTTGTGGGTGTCACCACATTTAATGCATGGGCAGGTACAACCTGAGTTTTCTGTATAAACAGGGAAAATTGGAAAGAGGTTTGATGAGAAAGAATCCTGAGTTCTAGCATCACAAAATCAGGCTGGAAGGGCATGTCTACCTAGTGCTAAGGAGTGGGACACTCTAACTCACAGGGAAAGTCCTTGGGATTGGTGCACAGACTGTGTCGATAATCGTCTCAGTACTCTTGTCAGATAGAAAACAATGCGCTTTGTATGGAACCAGAAAAGACCTCGTATAGCCAAAATTCTCCGGGTTTTTTTTTGTTTGCTTGGTTTTTTTTTTGACAGGATCTTTCTCTGTTACTCAGACTGGGGTGCAGTGGCATGATGATAGCTCACTGCAACCTCCAACACTGGAGCTCAAGTCATCTTCCTGCCTCAGCCTCCTGAGTAGCTGGGACTACAGGTTCACACCACCACACCCAGCTAATTAAAAAAAACATTTTTTTAAGATCTCGCTATGTTGCCCAGGGTGGTCTCAAACTCCTGGGCTCAGAAGATCCTCCTGCTTAGGCCTCCCAAAGTGCTGAGATTAACAAGTGTGAACCATCTCACTCCTTTTTATAAGGTCACTAATCCCGTTCATGAAGCTCCATCCTCATGACCTAATCACCTCCCAAAGACCCCCACATTGGGGGTTAAAATACCAAATACTATCACATTGGGGATTAAAATTTCAATGTGTGAATTTTGGGGGAGCACAAACATTCAGTCCATAACAGTTCATGTAACTCTGAAGTCCAAGAGTGGATTCTGGCTTGAGGTCCATCTGTACCAAGGACTCTTAAGATGTTGTTAGTAGTTGGCCTTTCTTTCCATATTTCAAATAAGTTTCCCTTTGTTTGCTGGTTTCATTTTTTATTCAGGCTCTCTGTACAGTAAGAAGGATGGCTCCAATCCTGCTTCCTCATCCAAACAGAAGAGAAACTCTTTCTCTCCTATTGTTTCTATATCACATATTATGAAAAGACTCTGGTACAATATGAGTCATGTGTCCAACCATAGATCAAGAATATGGTATTATAATTGGCTGAGTCTTGGTCACATGACCATATTTGTGGTCAAGGAGGCAGATCACTGTGATTGATAGCCCCAACATGACTACATAGGGAAGGGAGGCTGTTTATTATATTTTTGCTGCCTAGAGTTGTCTGAAGAATGCTTCTCGAATAACATAGAATTATCTATGAGTCATATATCATCACCATAAGTCTGGAAGAAGTATTCAGAAAACTCAATGTACTGCCTTCTTTCCCCTATACTTACTTACATGGCTTCATTTTGGTGCTTCTTAATGTTTTCAAGTTTTGGGTTCAGCTCCTCCCCATTATCTGGTCCTGGCATAAGAGCTTTGGCTTGAATATATTTTAGAAATAAAAGAAACATACTCAGTGAGAGAAGCTTCCCTCTCAGCTCATCCAGACATGCTTGGTCTCAAAATCTTCCTTTTGGACTAATTGCCTACTATAAGTTTTAACTATCTTTTCCTCTTAGCCCTTCATTCTAACCATGAGCTCCTACTTAGCTCTATTTACACTCTTCAGATTATTCCTTCTTGGGGATTGGCTAATGTTTGAATGGGCAATGCATGAAAACTCTTAGATCAAGGTAACTCATTACTTAGACCGTCAATGTCCTTTGTTCTGTGTGCTGGCTTCTGTTGTGAATATTTTTCCTTGATCTTTTGGTTTCTACAAAATTCCTGATTCCTGATAGTATTAGAATTATACCTTTGTCAATTGTGGGTAGGATGAAGGGGTCATGCCACAGAGGGTTGCACACTACTTACATGTCAGAGGTGGAGAAGGTACTGGTGATTAACCTGGAGAAGAGAACCAATATTTGTTGATTGCCTGTGATCTATTAGATGATTCGCAAATATTTTAAACTGTCATATGATCTTGATAAGAGGGAATCACACATTCATTTTACAGAATCTAAAGCTCAGAAAGGTGAAGTAACTTGCCTAAAGCCATATAAGCATTCAATGATGGAGTTGATATTCAAACTTGCAGGTAACGTTGACCCTAAAGCCTGACTTCCTTTCAAAGAAGCAAGTGAGGGATGAAGTTTAGACATGGAGGAAGGAGAATATGGTGACAGATGTATCCATGCTGTTTACCTTTCAGAGAAACTAAACCCTCTGAGGACCTGAGGATTATGACGCTAATCAAAAGACCAGAATCAGTATCAGGATCTCTAGGATTAAATCTGTAGCAGGGACACCACTGAAGATAGCACAGGTACCAGGAACCCAAGGAACAGCCCTCTTATCAAGGATCATATGACTGAGGAAAACTGAGGTTATACTGCCATAGCTATGAAGTTTAAATGCCAAACTTAGAGACCAAAGGCAAGTCAAAGCAAGGTTCAAAGCAACACAGAAATGGGATCAGTTCATAGAGGTTCTGAATAAGTATGAGGGGAAGGAAGGAGAATTTCTAAAATTATTGCCCTCCATATAAATGGGTATTTGTGGCTCACCTTTAAGGAACATGATTTGTAGGTGGGTACTACAGGTTTAAAAGGCCAGAACACACCACTGCTAAAAGATGCAAGTGTTCCCAGTATATTCAGCAAGGGAAATGTCCAAAAAAAAAAAAAAAAGGAACAGGTGAATGTCCTGGAAAGCAGTGATTAAGGCTGTGTGGCACTAAGACTTGCAGAGCACTAATTAAAAGCTGCCAAGTATTCTATCCCCCAGGTCAAACCGTTTGAATGGGAGATGGGGAAGCAGCTCAGCCAAGGCTTTGAACTGGCTAGGAATTGAAGACAAAGAGTGACAAATAAGTCTAGTTTCCAAAATAGCAGTTGCTGCCACTAGTCAATGAATGGTTTTCCAGCTTGCCCAGTGTAAAAGGAATTGTTAATCCCCCATTGTCTTTCTAGCCACACCCACAGATCAGCACTGCCATCAGTCTCCTTACCCACCAAGCTCTGGCAACTCTTAAAAGGAATTTTCCAAGTGCTTTAGTTCAGTGCTCTAACTGTCACAGCTCACAAGCCATGCCCTGGTTCCTTCTGCACCTGGAAACTATGGGTGGGGGCTGTTTTTCTCCTAGATTTCAATGACTAATGCACACCTGCACATTCTTTTGTTCCTCCTATTGGCAAAAGAAACATTTCACAGAATAATTTGAAAACAGTGTTGTCAAGAAATTGGGGCAAAAATTCCTACATGGGCTTAGTTTTCTTCAGGATTGAAATCAGTGAGATTTTGTAGGGTCTTAGAATTAGTATCTTTTTTCTCATAACTTTTTTTTCCTTGCATTTAGTTTAGTAAGCTTCACTTGGAATAAAAAATTAACAATTACAGTTTCTTTTGGTATGAATTCATTCAAAAATGTGTATGTCCTTTCTTTAGCTATCATGCTAGCTAATTTGGGGAACTTGGGTATGATGTCTAGATTAGTGTGCTGTTCCTAGGAGGTGACTTTGAGGAAATATCACCTTAATTTGTGTCCCCTGCTAATCTACTCAAGCTATTATTAACCGGTTCCTCTGTCTTTGAAGGGAAGAAAAATATTCTACAGCTAAGAGGTGATTTTAAGGTCAGGGGAATTCCATTTCTTTGGAATGGAGTGAATGGGAGAAGAAACCTAGGAAATAGAAGAGTGAAATCATGATTTGCATTCAAATGCCTAACTCACACTGTTAAGAGTCAATCTTGATGCACAGTAGGTATCCAACAAATGTTTTATCGTGTTGCTGCTGCAGATTATGGATGCTTGTCAAGGAACTAGAACTAGAGAAGTTTCATTTTAAGGAGGGTTTTAGGAAATAGGCTATACTAAGAGATCAGAAAAGATAGAATCAAAACAGCAAACCAGGCTCAGTAAAACCAATGGTCAGGATAAAATTTGATCATAAGCCAGGTGAAATGTAAAGAACAAGTATACAATTAATGAAGAAACAATGCAGGATTTCCAAAGCTCATGTTGTTCCCAAGGCAATGGGTAATGTAAGAAGTCTAGAGGCATGTGGTCCAAATATAGTCTCTGGAGAATATGGGAGTAAATAAGCTGAAACTGAAAAGATCAAATAGGGCAGAGGGACCAAGCTAGAGTTATCAGACCATTTATAAACTCATGGTAGTGTTATAACTTTGGACAGATTTGGCTTGATATACACGGTGTTTTGAAAGGCAATGGAAATAGGCAGATGTCATAGTGGGTTGCGGTACCAGATTCTTAGCACCTATTGTCCTGTATCAGGCCAGCTTTACAGTTTTACGCATTCATTACTGTTGCCTGGTTCATGTTTGACATTTGAGTTTGCTACTCCTGGTGGAGGCCATCTGCTTGGCACTCTACCTCCACGTCATTTCAGTTCCCATGGCCTCCCAACTATCAGGAATGACTTTGCCCTGGTCTCTGGGACCCCTAAGCCTGTTTCTAATCAGAAGGGATTTAGGGAGGATTGGTCTAGTTCTTCTACACTTCAGCAACACATTATGTTGCTTATCTAGCATCTGGTTTTGTCCCAGTAACTTGGCTCTTTCCTTATTCCTTGTAAATAAACTCAATCTTTATACTTCCGTGTTAGTACCTGGGTCCTTGACGTTTTCACTGGTGTTGAAATTCTGTGTTGACATTCTGTCTTGTACCCCATTTCTGTTTATTGATATGTGGCAGCAGCCCTTATTTATGTAGTGAATTTATTTGTGAGTATTTGTCTAGGAATTCTAGTAATTTTAAAGTCTTTGCTTAACTACCTTCCAATCTTAAATGATCTGACCTAAGGGAATATACACCATGACAGTTTAAAATAAGTATTAGTCATGAAGTTATTGCTGCACAACACCAATGTGTCAAAAGACTAGGTTACCAAATTAACAGCCTAAAAAAGACATGGAAAAAGTGGGAAAATGAAATTAAGGAAAGGAAAGAATGATAAATTATAGGTGTGTGTGTAAAATATCCTCCTGTCACACACACGTGTACATACACATGAAACAGCTTTGGCAAACTGAAATTGAAATGATTGAAAGAAAATACTTGATCTGCTAGTATCTTAGTTTGCTTTGCGTTGCTTAAAGGAACACTCAAAGCTGGGTAATTAATAAAGAAAAAAAGTTTATTTGGCTCGTGATTCTGATAATTGGAAAGTTCAAGATTGGATATCAGCATCTGATGAGAGCCTCAGATTGCTTTCACTCATGGCAAAAGGCAAAGGGGAGCTGTTGTGTGCAGAGGTTACATGATGAGAGAAGAAACAGAGAGAGAGAGAGAGAGAGAGAGAGAGAGAGAGAGAGAGAGAGAGAGACAGAGAGAGACAGAGAGAGAGAGAGAAAGGGAGGAGAAGGTGTCAGGCTCTTTTTAACAACCAGTTCTCTCAGGAACTAGTAGAGTGAGAACCCATTCACCCCTGAGAGAGTGAGAGAGGACATTAATCTATTTATTCATGACAGATCCATCTCAATGACCCGAAAAATAAGCCCAACTTTCAACATTGGGGATCAAATTTCAACATAAGTTTTGGAGGGGACAAACATCTAAATGATAGCAGATTGGTGCTTTTCTGCAAATAGCTTACATTCCCTTCCCTTTCTGGACCCATTATAAGATTGTGCTTCCTAACTCCCTCATGGTTTGGTGGAACTGTGGAATTAGTTTTGGCCAGCGGGTTATGAGCAGGAGTGACATGCCTCATTTCAGGGTCAGACAGGCCAGATATTTAATTGCCTGTGTGAGATACTTCCTAGGTTTCTTTCCTTCTACCTGTATGGATGGAGATGTTCAAGATGGTGGCTACCCCCTCAGATTGAATTCCTGAGAGATCCCTGAGTAACTGCAATGTGAAGGTGACATGAGTAGGAAATACACATTTATTGTTTTAAGCCACATTTTAGTGGTTTTTCTTTTTCTTTCTTTCTTCTTCTTTTTCTTTTTTTGTTATCCCTACCACAGCATAACCCAGCCTATCTTGACTGATATGACTGGCTTAGATATCAGACTTCTCCCTTCAGATTTCTCAACAAATAAGTCACATCTTTCCTAGTGATGAATAGCAGTCTGGTTTTGAAAGGAAAACTATTTTTTTAAAATCAAAGTGAGGATTGCTGATTCAGAAGAATGAGCCCCAACAGCTATTTTCATACTTGTGCCTGGCTTAGAAATCTCCTAGCCAATACTGACCAGGACGACACAGCTCAGCTTGAAATCTGTATGAGAGCGAGGATGTCAATACAAAGGCTGCTCGCTGACTAAGCCTGTAGATTCCAGCAGGCAATTGACAGTTTGATTTATTCTATAAAAATGGGCTTTAGGATTCAGTTTTGGGTCAAAATGAAAAATGCCAGGGGACCGTAGAAAAAATTTATGATGATATATTATTTAACTGTGAATAAGAAATATTTGAGATTAGATAAGAAGCCTATCCCAAAAAAGACAGGGTAAGCAGCTTTCATGTCATCCTACCTCCATCCTTTGCTCAAATTCTCATTAATATCTTACTTTGTCTCCATACTTGTTGTTTCATTTCAAGTCAACTGGCAATATTATATAATCCATATCTTGTTAAGTATACCGATGTTTTTGGAATTAGGTATTGTCTTCCTGGAAAAAACTCAAGCTACTGAAAATGGAAATATTTCCTGGTGGCAATTTATTGATTGATTGAAAATTTGGGTGCAGAGTTCTGTTCAACCTCTGATTAGGCCATTTCATCTTGCTAACAGTTATAGAAAACTACCAGGGAGTCTAGTTAAAAGACTGTTTATTTTCTTTTTTCCTTATGAGCCATTCCCTGAACAAAAAGTGAGACTTCCACTTTTTAAAATAACTTTATGTTCTCATTTTAAAATAGTAAATGATAATTATAGAAAATACAAGCAAGAAAAAAGTAAATAAAATCACGCAAGTTTATCAGAGGAACTACTGTTAATATTTTTATATACTTTTGTGAAGATGGGATCATACTCTTTGGTAACTTGCTTTTTTTCACTTAATATATCATGGGGATTTTCATCTCTTTAAATAAACACTTACAGTGAATGCATTTCATGGTCTTGTTCTATCAAACTTATACATAATAATTTAACTGATCCCCCTGGAAGTGCACAAGTAGATTGTTTCTAAATTTTCTATATCAAATACTGTAATGAACAGTTTTCTCATTTTTGCACTTCTATAATATTTCCTTATGGCACATTTCTAGAAAGAAAATTGCTGGGACAAAGAGTATATATATTGTTAATGCTTTTGGTACAGTTTGGAAGATCATAAAATTTCCTCCTTATAGTTTATATTTCCTTCAAGCTATGAATGAGAGTGCCTGTTTCTCTGTACCTTTACAGACACTGGTTATCACCATTTAAAAATATTTGTCAATTTGAAAGACAAAAGCTACACATTTTACATTTTTAAGGTAAGCCTCCTGGAAAAAAAATAAGACTAGCTGTGCAATGTGTTTTTAAATAGGGCCATATTTTAGGGTCTAGAAGTGGTTAATTTCTTTCCTAACTCTCCATCTGAAATTTCCCACAGAGCTTTGTTTTATGCAATGTCATCCATCATAACTAGAGATGTGCTACATACGGTAACTCACCAATCATTCAAGTCCCGGTAAACCTGTAATATTTGCAATCTGTGTCTATTGGACATATTTATCTATTTACTCCATTTTCATCAGCCGTAGGAAAACAGCTATATTTGCCTCAGTAGCATCATCAGAGAGAGAAATAAGTTAGCAAGTTTCACCTGTTTGTATTCCTTTATCTGATTTACTGTGGAATATGATCGTGTGATTTGTGAAGTAACAATGCTGAATGAGGAATCAGAATAGTGGCAAGGAAAATATTTTTAACAGAAAGTCTTTTTTTATTGTTTCACCAGTTGGAAAGATAAAGTATTCAGAAGAGAAGAGTATGTCATCATAAAACTGAGTTAGATAATAGGCAATAAGGCATAACAGCATTTCCTAACCTCTTCGATAAAACTTGCAAAAATCTTCAAGAACCAATTACACAGAACAATATATCACTAGGGTGTGAATTCTCTTTAGTTGCTTTGCAACTTTCCATAAATGGTGAACATATTGCTTGGTGGAATTAAAAATACACAGGAGCTCTCTCTAGCTTGGCATTCTCTGGCTTGCATTGGCTCAGCTGTGGTTCTTGGCTTTTTTTTGTTTTGTTTTGTTTTGTTTTGTTTACAGATCACTTCATTGAAAGAGGAAAAGGAAAAAAAAAACAACTTGTTTTCATGCCCCACTTCTAATAACACCCAGTGGAAAATACTGGGGTAAAAGGCTTCCTTTTCTATTTCTGTGGCAAAGCAAGGTTGCAGATTCTTGAAGAATTGCTAAAACTAGTAGTAATATGTCGGGGGCTTTGTTCTCTTTTACACTATCATGTGCAACAGATAATCGTTTGGATGTTGATTTCCTCACTCATTTATTCAATACACCCATCCCTATCCCTACTTGTATTTTACTATTTACTAAGAGAAAACACTTACTAAGAGAAAAACCTACTTTTTAAGAAGAAAATGGATCAAAATGACAACAATCCACTGTGCCAGCTCATTGTACCAGCCCATTGAAGCAAGATCAGGAGTCATATCCCCAGTGACAGCTCTAGTTACCTTCGATTTGGTATTTTATTGACATTCCTGAAATTCTGTAGCATGTGAATTAATAGAATCCTTAACAGTAGTTGGGATAATCAATCATTCTTGTTGGTGATTCTCATCTTTTTCTTTAAGTAATATTTATATAACTTTTATAATAATCAATATGAAATTATTAGATTTTTCCAAGTCTGTGAACTTCTAGCTTTGAGTCATATTTTCATCTTTTATTACTGTGATAGTTAATTTTACGTGCCAAGTTGACTTGGCTACAGGGTGCCAAGATATTTGGTCAAATATTCTGCATGTGTCTGTGAGGTATTTTTGGATGAGATTAACATTTGAATTGGTGCACTGAGTGAAGCAGGTTGCCCCTAATGTGGGTGGGCCTCATCTAATCAGTTGAAGGCCTCACTAGAGCAAAAAGGCTGACCCTCCCATGAGTAAGAGGGAACTTCTTCTGCCTGACTGCTCAACCTGGGACGTTGCTCTTTTCCTGCCTTAAACATTGTCTCTTCTTGGGTCCTGAGCCTGCCAGCTTTTGGACTAAGACTACACCATGGGCTCTCCTGAGTCTCTAGCTTGTCCACTGCAGATCTTGGGTCTTCTCAGCCTTCATAATCACATGAGCCAATTCCTTATAATAAATCTCTTTGCGTATATATGTATATACATAATATTATATACACATATACATATATTAAATATTATATTTGTATATATGTATACAACCACACATACACATACACGTACACACATCGTGTTGGTTCCGTTTTTCTGGAGAGCCCTGATTAGTATAATTAGTAAAGAGATCATTTAACTTACAGATGAAGGTATGTCCCATTAGGTTCTCCATTACTTATTCCTTGCCTCCAATTCAAATGCTTGGGGATATCTTCAGCATCTACATGGCACAGGGCTGTCACTATCCACAGCAGATAGATGTTGGGCTAAGGCTGACTCACAGGGTGATGATTATAGCAAAACTCTTCCTAGACAATTATATTTTGGTAGAGACTGAGAAAAATATTGGAGATTATAGTTTTAGAGGAATTTGAATATTGACTAGGTTATTTCTTCTTGTACTTTAATATCCTTAAGACATAGATTGCATATTATCCATTTTGCATATTCCATGACTTGCTCATAGTAGGTAATGAAGAAATGTGTATTAACAGATTAGATATCCTCAATTATATACATTTTTACAAGTCATAGTGGGTGGGGATTAGGGACTTTGCTAGTTGCAAGACACACAACATGGCCTTTTGGGTGCAACTCTTTTTTCAGTTGGGCCATTTGCTGGCAGAGAAGGGGTGCTGGTAATTGTCTGTGATCCTGGCAGAATCACTGTGTCAGAGGCTTATGCATCTGTTAAGAAGGTATCAGCTATTCATCAACATTTAATAATCTCTGCTTCTCAATACTAGTTTCACAAAAAATCATGTAAGCATTTTAGAGTTTCTGGAAATTTATTATAAAATATAAGAATTGATAAAATTAGCAATATATGAAGTTTATTATTAATAGTTTGGGAGTAAAGTGGGGTGGGGTAGAGATCCAAATGGTAGGAATGTAAACTGTAAAATGTATTTATCATTATCTTCCTTTCATCTGAATATCCTATCTTCCTAACCCTCTCAGATTGTGCAGCAAAATTCTGTAAGGAAAAAAAATGAGATCCCTTACAGAATGACAGCAAGGAGGAATGAACTGGATCAGGGGAGTTTAGCTCTAGTCTGATAATTTCAATCTGACCCAAGTCAGTAATGAAAGTTGCTCGATGCACTATGGGAAATTTGATGGTAGTCTAGGGCCAAACTTAATGGGCAAGTGCATCTATCAGCACAACACATCACCACTGAGCAATCACATTTATGATCTCAAAAGAATTAAAGAGGCAATGAAGGCAAAATGCTTCTCAAGGAAAATAGGTAGGTTCTTCCCTGTCAAGGTTGAGATTAAAATCCTCTGAGCCAAGGTTCTATTTGCCACCTTTAGTGCTAGTGCTGCACAAGTCAAGTCATGGACTTTTAATTTGATTAAAAACTTAAGTGCCCTCAATTTTACTGCTTTAGGTTCACATCATGCATCATCGAGTCATAAGATGGGAAACATCTGTTTTAATTTGTAAGAAAGTATCAAACAGAGACTTCTTAACACAGTTCATCAAGACCAGCAAAAGCAGAACAACCAGCAGGTCAAATGGGTAATAATATGACCATCTCCAGATTCAGAAGGTGCCAGGAATGTCTTGTAACCAGGAAAGTCACCAGGCCACTAATTATTATAGTTCAAGGTCTAAGGTCATGGGAGAGACACTGAAGCATATATTGTATGAAAGTCTCTAGTGCAGATGTAATTGGTGATTGGATGTCAATTATAAATAAGACATAATATGATATCCAAATGATAATGGTGAAGATACTATAAGATTTTTGGTTGTCAGTCAATATATTAACAACTATTACAGTGTTTTCATTGTGAAATGCAATGCAGTTGTCAAAGAGGAATTGATTAGTCTTTGCAAAAATTCTATTAATAATAAAGGCAGCCCTTAGTTTCCCATTTTTACTTTATTCATCAAAAAGAATGACATCTGCTTGCCCAACTCTCAAATGTTCTAAGGCAGTAGTTCTCAACCTTGACTGCACATTAAAATCACTGGGGAAGTTTTAAAACTAAAATCTGTTGCCTGGGTCTTGGGTCACCTCCCCACCTTCAGAATTTTTATTGAATGCCTCTAGAGGGAGGTCCAGGTATCCGTGTGTCTTTAAAGAGGTTCCTTGGTTGTCTTTTAAAGCCATCTGTTTGAGAGTGAGACATAATACCATCAAGCCCATGTGTTAGCTCTACCCATAGTCCAAATAGGTGGCACCCAAGAGGTGAGATTTCAATTGCCCCGAAAGTATCCTTGGTCTCTTGGTATATGTCTGGCATCAGCCCTGCCACGCTGCTTAACATAACTATGTTAGGACTTGTACACCCTAAATTGCAGATGTTACTTGGGAGAGTTGATACATTAATACCTTATTGTAAATTTATTTATCAGATTAGCTAGCAAGGGGAGCGTGGATTTTAACAGTGGAGCCAAAGCTCTAATATATGGAGTGCTACCTAGGGAGAGAAGTTATGCCTAGGGTGACCAACCTTCCCAGTTTCCCTAAGATTGAGGGGTCTCCCCTCAGCTTTCAAATGAAGATAGTCCTAGGTAAACCAGGATGTGTTGGTAACTATAGGCACGTGTTGAACATCAGGACCTATGAGAGTTGTTGGGCACCTGGGTAAGAGTGAGGGACTCTAAAGGAAGAGGTGGAAGGAAGGAGAATGAAGGACCCATTTCACCTCCTTTACCATTTTGTCTGGAGATTATATATTCCACAACAGTGGAACAGGATCATTGAAATAGTGTGGGTTATTTATTTTTCTTATTTTCTAAAAGAAACATAAAGAATAAGTTCTATGTGTTTTTGATGTGTATTTTCTTCTCTCCTATTTCTAGAAGGTAGTTAGGCCATGTTTTGGCTTGCCTGGGGGAGGGGTGTAGTTTGTTTCCAAATTTACCACAAACAAACAATAAATCTTCTACTGGCTTTTGGAAAGCTTCAACTCATTGAAGAGCTGCAAGGAGTGGTCTGGAGGTGAAGCCTTTGAAGATGGGTAGATGGAAGCAGGAAGACAGTGAGAGAATAGACCTTAAAACTAGATAGGGGATTGTGGGTTGGGTTATCAAGAAAACTAGGGTGCTTGGGCTGTATATGTGAGTGTGTGTGTGTGTGTGTGTGTGTGTGTGTGTGTGTGTAGAAGGCTAGGTGGTATACCTAAGGATGCTGAATCTGAGGCCCATTCTTTGCAATATTCCCATGCTTGGCATTTTATGGAAGCTACTGAGTTGCCCAATTTTAAAGGGCCAATGTGAGCTTATCAGTGGTGACTGGTATAAACATTCAGAGATCTTCCCCAATGTTCTGCTCTATGTAAGACAGTTGGGATTCCCCAAAATGAATGCTATTTAATTTATTGCAGGCCCAGTAGGATGGGGGCTCAGAGTAAAATTTAATTAAATTTAAACAAAAAAGTGACATTTCTAACGTACACAATTATGTGCGGAAAACTTCATACTCACTACATTTGCTATAGAGAAGCTACTGTATGGCAGGCATTTTATTAGAAATGTTATTAACACATTGACTGCCACACTAGAAAAACAAAATTCTTCCTTGAGGCCACACTGTTTAATAAAAAAATAAAATAAAAACTTCAAAAACAAAACTATCCTTTCTAATTTAATGAAAAATGAAATTTATTGACTTCTATTTATTTAATGCACATATTTAGAATTAATTTGTCAATATTAATTGTAACAATAAGAACATCAACAAGTAAGATTTTCATGAACCAGCTGCAGGGTTTTGCCCAGGTTTTGCTTTATGAGACCCCGGGCTCAAAACTAGAGAGAATTAAATACAACTCACATGGAAGTTAAGGTGTTAATGTTTACAACTTATGAAGTGTGTGTGTATACATCTACGTGCTTATATACACAGCATAAGTATATATACATGCACATATATAATAAATATTCATATGTATTGAATAATATGCACATTTCACAGGTGAGGATCAGAGAGGTAAAGCTGACTTACCACATAACCTGTAATAAATGGTCATGGTAGAGCTGGGGATTTTAATCCATGCCTATCCAATTCCAAATCCAGTGCTCTCCACCTTCATCATGTATTCATTAGACAGAATAACAAGAAAATAGAATACTACAATACTTCTCTCGCTACTCATTTCTTTTCTCCAAAGGAAAAAGTATGTATGTACAGATTGAAGGAACAAATGTGTTGACATGTTCAATGGAGTTGGCCTCACTTTCTTGGATGACATTTTGACTACTTTCAAAACCCGAGGATTGAACTTAGTCTCTGGGATAGGCAGTTCTGTGACGGAGTTGTTTGGTGCAGCTGTTTTGGGGTGTGTCTGTGTATCTGCCTGGAACAAGCTCAGCTTTATTTCTAGACACTGTTAAATGTATTTCTTATGGCTTGTGACCACAATTCATCACCAAATTATTTTTCTCTTGGCCAATTTCCATCTATCACTCAACTGCAGCAAAAGAAAGGAGAGCAACTCTAGAAAGTGGCATATAGCCTGGTAATTATTTTGCTTTCATATCCTAACTAGGAACAATATTTAGATAAGTGGTGACTCTTTTGGCTTTCTAAGGTTACTGCATGTAATTTTGACAGGGTCTAAGCAGAGAAAAATCCATGGGGAGAATCCAGCTTTAAACAAAGATGAAACCATTAAAAAATTGAACATGAGAACAAGGATAGAAGTGGATCTGATCACTAGTCATGTTCTTAAGGATTCTTGCTATGGTATCATGTTTACAGGAAGACATGTTAACAATAATGACTTCGAAGGTATCATTAACACATGTTAAGAGTTAGACAGACCTAAGCTTGATTCTAGCTCCAAACTCGCTCACGACTTAAGGTAAGTCATATAAACTCTCTAAACTGTATTTTCCTCTGTCTTTAAAACGGAGATAATAATACATTACTCATTAGGCTTAAATGAAATTATGTACATAAAACAGCACAATATCTGTCATGTAGCAAATGCTTAATAAATGTTAGCTGCTATCATCATCACCATCATCACCATTTTTCTTCCATACTAAGTGCATCACATTTGCTTTCTAAAGGAATCATACTCTTTCCCCTTAGATTTCAAGAAATGCTTAAAAGTCGTGTCTATACATTTGCACCATATAAATATATAGAGAAAATGAAAAGCATGTGTAAGCCTGATATTATTACAATTAAAATATTTTACCTAATGATTTGGTAATAGGCTGGAGATAATAGGACAACCTTTCTTCTAAGACTTTGGATTAATTTACCTTGTATTCTTTTCAAAATATGTCTTCACCTTTGATTATACTTTGTTTGGTTCTGCTGAAGCCATGTATTACCTCAATCAAAAATAGGTGTTCATCATCCAATATGTGCCAGGGACTGGTGATATTCAGGACATAATAACGAATTAGACAAAGTCTTTTCCTGAAGAGAGTTCTAAATCTAATAACCATGCCACTTCAGTAGCAAGAGGTAGCTTTGACATGGATTTGACCATGTTTATCACCTGAACAATGTATGAATGGTCAAGGTAAGCTTTGATCTCTTTATTACTCTTGTTCTCTCATTCGTTTTACTTTATTTCTATACATGAACCCGATGTGCGAAAGTTTAAAGTCTTTATCAGTTGGCAAGGCAATGTCAGTGCCCCTTACCAACAAGAACTGTCAGATGGAGTAAGGATTAGATTTCTCTTTAGTGGCTCCAAAGAGCCAAACTAGGATATATGAATAGGCGTCAGGGAGGCAGATTTTGATTCAAATATAAAAACCTGAAACTATTTGAAAATTGAGTGGGCTCCTCAATTCTGGAAATGTTTAAACAAATGCTAAATGACCAGAGGTCTGGTTGGTTGCACAGTTCATTCCTGTATTTAATAGGAGATTGACCTGGTCTTTCTGGTTCCTTTCAGCCCTGAGATTGTACAAAACATGGAGAACTCTAGTGGGTTAGATTTTCATGCTGCTAACAATAACCGTTTTTTGAGCATTTCTTTGTTGACATTACAAAAACGTATGTAACTTGTTGGGACGTTTAATTCCTTAAGCTTATCATTTCAACCTTGCAAAGTATAACTTGGATAGTTTCTTATACAAAGGTACATATAAGTCTTTGGGAATCTGATATTTTCATATTGTATATAATGGAGCTCAACTCACAGTGAACAGCAGAGTAGGAAGCATTTATTGCTATATGTTAAGCATTTTCTTTTACCAAAGAGCATACCTTCATCTTAATTCTTACCAAAGAAACCTCATTTCTCCTGCTTCTGCTTTCTGCAAGTCCCCCAGTATGGCCTAATGAATTGTCCACCTGGAGGCCCACCTTGTCTCAGTTCCCAACCCAATCCCCTTTGAGGCTCATGGTCTTGTTATTCTACCTGCTTGTCTGATTCAGGTTATAATTTCCTGTCCCTGATCTCTGGGCTTCCACATTGTTTTTAAGTCACTCTGTATTAGTCCACATCATGTAGACTAGTGGCCTATGTGTCTTATGATGCCCATTCTAGTGCTGACAACTGTTCCTCTGTATTGACTTTTCAGTTCCAACTCTTCCTTCATGAGTACTCCAATTTGTAGAGTTAAACTTTTAATTTGGATTACGCTCTACAGTCATGTTCTGATAATTGGTCTAGTAGGTATTCCTTTTTCACCTGCTATAATAGTATTAATAATAGCTATCATACATTAATGTTTACTATGTGGTAACTTTACCATACTTTAAAAATAGAGGTGCAAATCTGTGGAAAATTCAAAGAGTAGTAAAAAAGTTTTTATATGAGAATAAGCTACTGGGATAGGGATTTTATTTTGAAGGCAAGAGGTAATTGGAATCCCATCTTCAATGGTTGTTATGGGGAGAAATATTTAATAGCATTTTTTATTCAGAGATTTAAAAATAGAAAAATGTTTAAAACAGAAGCAGTAGACATTTCTATCAAACATAATGAAAATCTTTATGGTGATCAAGGTGTAGAAAACCCACTGTGAACAACCAAAGACTGCTGATTAGTCTGCTCCTGTTTGAAAAATTGCTTCAAAGCTGGCTACAGAAAGCTGTTCCATTCACAAAATAATGAAATAGAGCTGTTTTATGGGTACTGTGTAAACAGAGAGGGAATGAAAAACGTGAAAGATTGATATTATTGGAACTAAAATATTTTGCTGATTGACTTCAAGAAGAGACTTGATAACTGGCCCTGGAATGTTTCCTACACAGCTACCTGAAGGTTGGAGGATGGACCCCCAAAGATCTATCTAGTTCTCAGATTCTCATCATTCTCTGAAGTTTCAACAGGGAATGAAAGCTGTTTTGGATTAGGTAGAAAACTTGGTTATTTCTCTCACCGCCAGAATTTTAAATGCACATTTTTCATGATTTTTGTGATGAACAGGCAATTGTATGTTTTGATTTATCTCTTTTAATGATCATAATTAAATATGATTCATCATTGTAGTTTCACCAATAAATCAAACTACATTACAAGGCAAAATCATCTGTTCTATACAGCCATTCATGCATTTTTTAATGAGAAAAAAAAGATTATATGAGGGAGAAGAAAAATACTCAGTTTAGATTCCAGTGTGGCAACACTTTACTCTCCAAAACTACAGTTGCCATTTTCTCAATATCCACAGGATATCTATTTAGGAACAAGTTAAATCTGAGGCATCAGTTTTCTCACCCATAAGATGATTCTAAATATATTACCTATGGGATAGGATATTGAAAGGATTGAATGAAATGTGTTTAAAACGTTTAGCACATTGCCTGGCACTTAGAAAAAGCCCTATAAATGTTAATTCCTTGCTTACTGTCTTATTTCTCAGTACATTTCTGGATCATATTTGCAATAGTGTTGCAATGCTGACTCCTACTTTTCCTATAGTCAGTTATGAATTCCAGGTCTCTTAAACTATAATTGTTTTTAACAAGGGCTCTTCTATCCTGTATCTATGGTTGGTTTTTTTTTTTTTTGACTTTTAAGTCTAAGCCTGTTCCTAATGCTAATGTCTTCTCCTATTGGCATTATTCCCCCTTTGAAGGATCATTTTACCAGTTTGTCGATGTCAATTGTATGTTATTTCTGTATCCATACCCCTGACTGTTTTAACATCATGTGTATATTTGATTAACACATTTTTACTTTCTTAGTACTAGAGACTTGACCAAAAGCCCTACATTTTGCCTTTGTCCAATAGAGGTGCAAGCTCAGCCCAGAGGTGCACAGATACCAAATAAGGAGCCGAAGGAAGTGGAACATATTAAATTGTTTTGTAACTTGAATTTTTATTCTGAGTTCTTTTGGGCCCTGGACACCCAATTCCAATGTTAGTTCTATGGCTGAATTAGGTCGTTCATAGATGATTTCTGTTTTCCAGCTACCCAAGATTTATTAATGGCAACTTTACTTTCATACTATGAGGATGACGGCAGTCCTTGGGATATGATTGTTATAACAACTCATCTAAATTCTCTCATAGATGCATAGTAAAATACAAAATCAAATGAGATTTAGCTACTCAGTTTTAATCTATTGGTTGAAGAATGGAAAGATATCAGTTTGGGATGTTTTCTAGTTTCCGTGAAAGGTAAATATTTTAAAGTAACTATCATTCATTGCAGATTGTTTGTGTTTAACATATTTTATGAAATACAAATTGTTTTTATGGGGACAATTGAAAGAAATTAAGAATGAATCATTGAGTTTAGTTATAGCATGGGGCTGTCCAAAAGTTCATCAATTCATATTACATGCAGAAATTGGGAAACTAAATGGGCATCAATTGATCTACTCTTCAAAATAATTATTCTTCAGTTGATTTAGCATACTAGATAAAAATGAAGGTTAATGCCTATGCTAATTGAGAAATTTTTTGTTAGGTTTTTTATTGAGTATTGCTCATAGATTAATTCTAAGCTTATTACTTTGCATTCAGATCATCATATATAAAGCACATAGATCAGAGCATGTCAAAATTTAGCTATAATATGAATTAATGCAAGACACATTTGATCTGTGTAAGAGAAAAATATTTCACTGGAGAATAATAAATAATGAGGTAAATCACTTCTGAAATATTATTTAGGGTTATTAGGGGCCACAGGCAAAGAAGAGGTGGTGGCAGTCCTGCTTCTCCCTTGTGTTAATGAGAAAATAATTATTTGAGGATGTCTTTGGTTTCAAGAAAAATCCCAGCAGGGAGGGCTTTGAAGGTTTGTTCTTCATACCCTTTGAGAAAAGACAGTGCTAAAAAGACCTTAGAAAGATGTTAATCAAAATTGTTAAAATTCCAGTATTCTAAATCTCCTTCACTGAAGGAAAAAAAGAATACATTCAAATAAACTTCCCTCTGCATACAGATTCCAGTATTGTTTATTGAATTTGTCATTGTTGACACATTGTAATGTTCTTAATGTAGGTCCATCTTAGGTTTTCATAGCACTTTTATTCCACTTGACAGAGTAGCCATTTGATTTCTGACTCAGCACACCAGCATGGCTTTAGTGTTTTCCTCACAACAGTATCCCTTCTATCACCTTCCTCTCCATAATGTAGATTTGATACCCGTGTAAATGTTTCAGAAATTATACATCCCTATAATTTCCTTCCCCGGAATAAATAAAAACTTCACCTGCTTACTCCAGGATCCTCCTAGAGAACTTCAAAAAATGTGAATGATTTTCATTTGACGTCTGATCCCCAATTCATTGACATTTTGTTTAGTCTGGTGACCCTTGGCTTTCTGTTTTGATATGCTGAAAGGGAGATCAACTTTCATTACAAGATATTTATATATTGCAGTAAAGATTCGATTAATCAAGATCACTAACAGAATTTTTTCTTGACCTTGACTCCAGGCAGATAGAGGCAAATAAGACAACAAGCTCTCATTAATGATTTATTCTAACAACTTCCTAGGTGTGCCTTGAAGATAGTATAAATTTGGTTCAGAATCCTATACTTTTACTTACGCCCTTGAATAATCATAATTAATGGCCAGAATGTTGGCTTAGAGGCTCTGCAGGTTATCAATCAACAGATATTTGTTTAATTTACTACATGAGCCACTAAGATTAAATTGCTTTTACATATGCTTTATTTACTATGTCACAAAATGGATGAATGCTTATTATAATGACCGTCAAAAAATGTTTAAATAAAAAAGGATTTCAAATAACCAGAGGACCTTGTTTCCTGAACATTTTGGCTTATAAAACTTCCTTGAAAACAGAACCATCACTAGTCCTATCCAGTTTAACTAGTTTAGATGAAGATTTATTCTTCCTGAACAAAATTTTATAATCTACATGATAACTGAAGTATAGAACTAAGACCTAAGTTCAAATTCAAATTTTGCTGTTAATCAGCTGTGTGACCTAGTTAACAAATTTCCTGAAGCCTCAGTTCCCTAATTTGTAATATAGAGATGATGGTGCCCAAGGTACAAGACTACTGTAAAGGTTAAATGAGATGATGTGTAAGATAACGTGTTGTAAACTGTAAAATGTTGACTATCATTTTTATTATTCATACAGTTGATGTTTTAAGGGCTAGACAATTGTTGTGTTGATCTTCAACTCTCCAGAGTATCCAAATCAACGTGGTGCTTAATCCTCATTTGTTAAAACACTTGAGCACTTCCCTTCTACTGAAACTGCCCTTGAGTGGTGGTACCAATTTCTATATGATTGGTAAAGATAAGGGATAAAAAAGATATAAGGCTACTTTACCATATGATACTAAGAAAAGTGCAAAATATAATGTATTTGTATGCATCAAAGTCTCATACTTTACGAAACTGCCTTCTTGGCTACATATTTAGATTCTGCATATGCTGGTTAGGTCCATCAAATCAAATTCCCTCCATAGTTTCTCTGTTTGCTTCCCCTGGAGTGCCAGGCTAGTTTGCCTGCTTCTGACTTATATTTCTTGAATGCATTGTATGGGAGAATGGCATATAGAAATTCCTTTTTTTTTCCTTTTAGTAAGCTCATTTGAGATTTTCAAGGGGGAAAATATTTAGTTTTCTGAGGAGTACAGAAACTCCTGCTGCATCCACCTGCCTGTTCCTCTGCAGGAGAGCTAAGCATTTCCATTGGAATACTAGCAGCCCATTGGACAATTTTCCAAAAGAAGTCATGAAGATATTTATTGCCCAAATAATTTTAAGCTAAGCAGGACCAGTCTTTGGAGAATGTCCCGGAGAGAACAGTACTACAACATTGCTTTCACACCAAGAAGTAAAATTGATGTTTAAATGAGCTTTTATTTTGCTTCCTAACTGCAGTGATTTTGCAGTTCACTTTTCCACTATTTGTTTTCTTTGCAAGTAACTTATAGTATTAAACTGTCAGTTATAATCTTGAGATATCTTCCTTCTATGCCTAGTTTGTTGAGGGTTTCTATCATGAAAGGGTGCTGGATTTCACTGAATGCTTTTTGTGCATTTATTGAGATGATCATATGGTCATTGTATGGTCATTGTTTTTGCTTTTGTTTATGTGGTGAATCACATTTATTGATTTATGTATGTTGAAACATCCTGGCATCCCTGGGATGAAGCCCACTTGATCATGGTGGATTATTTTTTTGATGTGCTATTGAAATCAGTTTTCCAGTAATTATTGAGTATTTTTGTATCTATATTCATAAGGAATATTGATCTGCAGTTTTCTTTTTCTGTTGTGTCCTTTCCTGGCTTTGCTATCAAGATGATACTGGCTTCATAGAATCAATTGGGGAGGATTCCTTCCTTCTTGATGCTATGGAATAATTTCTGCAGTTTGTATGCCATCTCTTCTTTGTAGGTCTGGTAAAATTCGGCTGTGAATCCATCTGGTCCAGGGCTTTTTCTTGTTGGAAGATTTTTATTACTGCTTCAATCTTGCTGCTCATTTTTGGTCTGTTCAGGAGTTCTATTTCTTCCTGATTGGGCCTTGGGAGTCATGTGTTTCCAGGAATTTGTCCATTTCCTCTACATTTTTGAGTTTATGTGCATAGAGACTTTCAGATAATTCACAGATGATATTTTATATTTCTGTGGTATCAGTTATAATATCTCCCTTTTCATTTCTGATTGAGCTTATTTGGGTCCTTTCTCTTCTATTCCTAGTTAATCTAGCAAGAAGTTGAGCAATTTTGTTTATCTTTTCTAAGAAACAACTTTTTGTTTCATTGATTTTTTGTATTGTTCTTTTGTTTTCCATTTTGTTTAGTTCTGTTCTGACCTTAGTTATTTCTTTTCTTCTCCTGGCTTTAGGTTTGGTTTGCTCTTCCTTTTCTGATTCTGGGACATGTGTCATTAGATTGTCAGTTTGCAATCTTTCTGCCTTTTAAGTAGGCATTTGAAGCTATGAATTTTCCCTTTAGGACTGCTTTTGCTGAATCTCATAGATTTTAGTATGTTGTGTTCCCTTTGTTGTTTAGTTTCAGGAATCTTTTGATTTCCATCTTCATCATTGACCCAATAATTGTTCAGCAGAAAGTTGTTTAATTTCCATGACTTTGTGTAGAATTGAGTGTTTCTCTTGGAGTTAATTTCTAGTTTTATTCCACTGTGGTCTGAGAAGATACATAAAATAATTTATAATTTTTTGATTTGTTAAGACATGTTTTGTGGCCTAAAATATGATCAATCTTGGAGAATGTTCCATGTGCTGATAAGAAAAATGTATATTCGGTAGTTTTGGGTAAAATGTTCTGTAAATGTCTATTAGGCCCATTTGTTCTAGAGTCTGATTTAAGTCCAGTGTTTTCTTTATTTATTTTCTGCGTGGATGATCTGTCCAGTTCTGTCAGCGGAGTGTCGAAGTCCCTGGCAATTATGATGCTGCCGTTTATCTCCTTGGTTAAATCTAGTAGGGTTTGCTTTACAAATCTGGGTGCTTCTGTGTTAGATACATAAATATTTAGGATTGTTATGTCTTCTTGTTGAATTGCTACTTTTACCATTATATAATGAACATCTTTGTCTTTCTTTACTATTGTTGATTTGAAGTTAATATTATCTGATATGAGAATGGCT
The DNA here is from genome assembly GCA_963575035.1 of Avahi laniger. Lineage (NCBI taxonomy): Eukaryota > Metazoa > Chordata > Mammalia > Primates > Indriidae > Avahi > Avahi laniger. The sequence continues at coordinate 1,089 of CAUYSK010064895.1, read as the reverse complement.
ATACCTGCTTTCTTTTGGTTTATATTTGCATGAAAATTTTTATTTCAGACTATTATGGGGGTACAAATATTTTAATTACATGATTTGCTTTTGTGAAGTTTGAGTCAAAGTTATAATTGTTCCCATTACCAAAGTAGTGTGCATTATACCTGTTAGGTATAAATTTACTTGTCCCCTCTGCCCACCTCCCGCCTACATAGTTTCTGTTGAGTTTTACTACCATATGTGCACATGGGGGTTGATTGAGTAGTTCCAATTTAATAGTGAGTACATGTAGTATTTGTTTTTCTATTCTTTGATATTTCACTTAGAAGAATGGTCTGCAGTTCCATCCAGGTTGTTAAAAAAAAAGGTATTAGTTCACCCTTTTTTATGACTGTGTAGTAGTACTCTATAGTGTACATGTACCACATTTCGTTAATCCACTCATGTATTGATGGGCATTTGGGTTGATTTCACATCTTTGCAGTTGTGAATTGTGCTGCAACAAACATTTGAGTGCATGTGTCTTTTTCATAAAATGACATTTTTTCCTTTGAGTAAATATCTAATAGTGGGATTTGTATGGAATATTTTTTTTCACCCCTTTACATTGAGTCTGAATAAGTCCTGGTGGGTTAGATGTGTTTCCTGAAGATAGCAGATACTTGGCTTGTATTTTTTTTATCCATTCAGCCAGCCTATGTCTCTTGAGTGGGGAGTTCAAACCATTCACATTTATTGAGTTGAATTGATAGGTGGGGTGGCTTTCTGTTCTTCCTGTTGAGTAGAACTTTATTGCTCTGTTTTACTTCTTGAGCCATTACGGTATCTGGGCTCTGACCTATATCTTTTTGGTGATTTTACACTGGTGGGTGTTTATTGTGCTGATCCATGTATAATGCAGTGCAGGTCTGGTTTTGACAAATTCCCTCAGTGTTTGCTTGTCTGAGAAGGTCTTTATTTCTCCCTAATATAAGAAACTTAGTTTTAAGTGAGGTATCCCAAGAATGGAAAGACAAGCACCACATGTACTCACCATCAAATTGGTATTAACTGATCAACACATAAGTGCACATATAAGAATAACATCTATTGGATGTTGGGCAG
>CAUYSK010064894.1:0-24977 GCA_963575035.1 Avahi laniger | reverse complement strand
AACTAAAGGACACGGGGAGCACTAAAGGGAGGGAAGGGCATGCCTTTAACCTGCATTTGGGTGAGGCAAAGACATAAAGTGTAACTAGAATGTTTGTACCCTCACAATACCTTGGAATAATAATATAAAAAAAAAATAAAATAAAATAAAAATAAAAATCAATTCTATTTCTATATACCAGCAATAAACAATTGCAAATTAAAATTTAAAAAATAAGACAATTTATAATAGCATAAAGGATATGAAATACTCAGGGCTAAATCCGACAGATGATGTGCAAGACTGATACATGAAAATCTACAAAACACTGTTTAGAGAAACTAGAGATGGCTTAAATAAGTGAACAGATATATCTTGATCATGGTTATAAAAACTCAAGATGTCAATTTTCTCCAAATTGATCTATATGTTCAACATAATTCCAGTTATCAGGCTTAAAAAAAACTAGAAAGTGACAAACTGATTAGAAGATTCATATGGAAATATAAAACCTAGAATAGCCAAAATATGATCTAACTTCAAGAGTTTTCATACAGTTATGATAATTAAGACTCTGTGGTATTAACTTCAAGATAAACAAGCAAATCAATAAAACTGAATACATAGTCTAGAAAGAGATCAACACATATATGGACAAATGATTTTTGACAAATGTGCAAAAGCAATTCAGTCAAGAAAAGACAGTCTTTTCAACGAACGATGCTGCAACAATTGAATATACTCATGCTAAAATGAACTTCAATCCCTACTCTGTACCATATAAAAAAATTAACTCAAAATGAATCAAAAACCCAAATGTAGAACCTAATACTATAAAACTCCTAGAACACCTGGGAGAAATTCTTTGGGTGAGGCCAAGATTTCTTAGATACAACATCAAAAGCACACTCAATAAAAGCAAAACTTGATAAACTAGACTTTGAAATTAAATGTTTCTGCTTTCAAAAGATACTATTAAGAGAATGAAAAGATAAGTTATAGGCTGGGAGAATGTATTTGCAAATAATAAATTTGATGAAGGACTTTTGTACATAATATATTCTCAAATGTTAATAATAAGAAAATAACCTAGTAAAATAATAGGCAAATGATTTGGATAGGCACTTCACCAAAGAAGATAATATGGATAGCAACTAAGCATATGATAAGATACTTACACCATTAGTCAGTAGAGAGACACTGCAAATCACAACTGCAGTGAGATGACATTTCACCTGTTAGAATGGCTAAAGTTAAAATGACCAACCATATCAAGTGCTAGTAAGGATGCAGAGAAACTGGAACTCTCACAAACTGCTAGGGGGGATGTAAAATGATACAACTGCTTTGGAGAACAATTTGACGGTTTTTTAAAAAGATAAAAGTACAACTATCATGTGATCTAGCAATTCTACTCCTAGGTTGTTACTCCAAGTAAATCAAAGCACATATCCATATAAAGACTTTTACTAAATGCTTGCAGCTGCTTTACTTGTAACAGCTCCAAAACTGGAAGCGAGGAGAATATCCATCAAGTGAATGGAGAAGGAATATTACGATATATGCAAACAGTGGAATACTACTCAGCAATAAAAAGCAACTTGTGATAACACACAAAAACATAAATGAATCTCAAAATAATCATGCTGCATGAAAGAAAAAAGTATACAGTGTATGAATATATTTAAATGAACTCTACAAAGCACAGACTCATCTACAGTGACAAGGAGATGAGGGATTGTGGGGAAGGAAACTACACAGGAGCAAGAGGAAATGTGAGGCAGATGGACATGCTCACGATCTCAACTGCCGTGAGGGTTGCACGGGTGTACACACTTGTCAAACTTATCAAATTATACCCTTTAATTATGTTTCCTTTATCATACCAGGACAAAGCTGTTTTTAAAAAAATCCAGAGATGGAATAAAGCGTGGTGCACCAATGTTTACATTTATTACTACCAACACCCAGCAAGGCCATGCCTTTTCTAGGAAAAAGCATTGAACTGACAGGAGTGAGTGCGTGTGGCCACCTAATACAGTCATGGCCTGAAGGAATGTCCAGTCTCTGCTTAGTTTGAATTTGAGGAGGAAAAATCTTGTTCAGAGGCAACTGAGCTGCTCAGGGCCTCTGTTACAGCCTGAGGAGAGAGGGGCTGGGAGTACGGGCTAGATCCTGCCATGCAGTCCGTGCTGGCTCTCGTCCTTCTGCAGCCCTGGAAGTAGAGGTTGCTGTGCCCCCTCTAAGGACCTGGGTTCAGAGAAGCGACTTCTTCCCTGAAGTCTCACTGCCAGGCAGGGACAGAGCTGGGGGGAGGCAGGAACCAGGACAGCCTGCTGGTCCTGTCTGGCCTGCTGCCCCTACCCTGGGCAGCTTTCAAAGGCCCAAATGGAAAAGCTTCTCATCAAAAGCTAAAATGTAAATGGATCAAGCTAAAGACACTGAGATATGTTTAAATTTTTTCTAAATCTGTATCAAGTTAACAGTTAAAAATTGGTGACTATTTAACTTTGACTTTAAATTCATTTTTCCAGTTAACTCCATTGTTTTTCAAGCTATGAATCTAAACGTTCTCTGTACCGGGTCAGTGCTACCTGGCAACGGGCACACAGGCCAGTGTTTGTCCAGGGACCACTGGGTGCTCACCAGGCCCCATGGGAAGGCCACTCCAAGGGGAGTGACTTTGAGCAAACTTTGATTTCATCACCAGGCCTCAAGGTTTATCCTGGGTAACCTGGGGATGAAAATCTTGATTAGTCTTCTCTCCCAGGGCTACTATCAGGAAAAAATTGGTTGGGGGCACGGATGGGCTTTGAAAGGCAGAGAACCACTGGAAGTGAGAGGAAGGCCCCACACTGTGGACACTGGACCCCTGCATCTCCACCCTGCCAGCCCATTCACAGGGCTGCCCACAGTGCTACAAAGGGCAGGAGCCTGAATCCCACCCAGGTTCAGACCTGCAAGAAGCCTATCCTTCTGCGCTTGTTTCCCACTGGGGGACTATGATGACAATGCCCTGTGTCTCACAGGACTGCTGCCCAGATCAAAGACCCAAGTGCCCCTCCGGATGCCCTGCGGAAATGCCCCTCCCTTCCCCAGCCCCTCCTTGGGCACAGGCCTCTGCCAAGCTGCGCGTCAGAGTGGATGCCGTGTGTGTGTTAGTGTGTGTTGGAGGAGGGGAAGGGTGGAGGATTAATTTTAAAATTTAACTTGCTTTCCTTTTTCCCACAGGGAAAAGGAGTGGGAACAGGGTTTCTAAAAATAGCCCGGCCTGTCAAAACTGCTAACTATCAGGCAGGGCAAAGTTGGGGGCTGCTGGGGAGGGAGAGTCGGGAGGAGCCGCGGGAGCTGTGAAGGGCCCACGCCCGAGACCTTCCCAGCGCTGACACCCGCCGGACACGGCCAGCCACCAGGCAGCCCACGGTCCTGGGGCCACAGAGGCCATCAGAACATGGCATGGGTGTGGCATGAACGCATCACAACAGCCACCACCGCTGTAGACGAATGGTGACCACTACCCATGTCGGATGCTGGCCCTGAGTCACAGACTTTGTCCTCCCACAGCCATGCTGGGGTTGGAGTTACTGTCGCTGTCACTGTCACAGGTGCAGACTGAGGCTCAGAGAGACCGAAGCTGAGAGAGGCACCCAGCTGGCACGCTGCCAACCAGGCTACAAACCCTGTTCCTCTGACGGTGATGCTCACGGCTGCTGGTGCTGACGCCTTCCGTGCATCAGGGTCCCCAGCTCCCCTCCCACAGGTCCTGGGGCTCCATTCGCTACCTGCCTTCCTTTCCAGGGAAAGAGCAGACTTGCAAGAAGAGAGGGGATAAAACCAGGGGCAGTATCAAGGCTGCCAATGCTAGTGGAGAGAGAGCACAAGGTCCACAGCCCTCCTCGGACACAAAGTCAACTCACTATGACCCACAAATCACACTTAACACCCTAGGCTGTCTGTCCTCCCAGGATGGGTGGGGGAATTTCAGGGACAAATAACATATCAGGGGCCAGGCTGGGGGCCGCACCACCAGCACTTTGCAGGTCAGACCAAACAGGTTTGAAGGAAAAGTCCAAATAAAGAATACCTCATTTTATAAAAGCCAAAAAACAAAGCATTTGATTCTTTTTAATTTGAGAAACATTCTAAATGTGAAGATGCAAAGAAGGTATGGGGAGCTGAGAGCACAGAACAGCTAAAATCAGCATGCACATTAATGTAACATCACGTATTATACAAAACGCACCAGAATATCTGCTACCATCTCCTCCTTTCCAGGTGGGCACCTGGACAAGCAGCCCACAATCACAGCCCCAGTGGGAGGTGAGCCCCACACCTGCTTTGAAAGCACAGAGCCAGGGTGACCTCAGGTCCAGGGCCTGCACCAAGCCCCGGTGCTGCCCTTGGGGAGCTGTGTGGCCATGGGTGAGGCAGCAACTGAGGGCCCTGCAGTCTCCCCTGCCCACTAACAGACTTGCTGGGAGCCACAGAGACATGGCCAAGAGGCGTACACACTGTCCTGTGCCATGCCATGGTTGGTTATCACAGCGACCTCACCAGACCTGTCTTGATGCACTTGTTTAGACCCAGCCTCATCACTCCCCAGGCTACTTAAATTTCAGCCCAGCTGAATCACACCATGGAACACACCTGCATGGTCAGGAGCTTGACACACATTGAGGTGGCGGAGGATGATGGCTGGGGTCAATGCGCCACCAGAATCCAGCCAGCAAGCCGGAGCAGCCTAGGGGTGGCTGCTGCTGGAGCCTGGGCACCCAGCCCCCCCTCTTCAACCGTCCGCGTGCTTCCAGCTATTTGCTCATGAGTGTCCTATGCTGAGGTGAGCGGTCAGTACACCTGTGACCCTGGAAGCGTGTTGTGGTCCCAGACAAAGGTAAGTGGGTGGTGGACAGAAAAACTGAGAGAATCATGATACCAAGCGAGGACAAAACAGTGGTGTATTGAGCAGAGACCTCGACTCTAGGACCAGCACATCCACTTTATTAACAAGCCTGGGCTGGAACATTTGAAATCAGTAATCTGATTAGGGAGGGCCCTGCTGGCCGCCTCCCCTGGCTCTCTCCCCTCCGCCCGCCCCTCCCAACCTACGGGAAGGACATTTGGTGTGGATCATCTTTCTCAGTAATGGGGTTATTCAGGGCCTGGCCAGGCTGGGGAACATTACGACGTGTCGTTGCTGAACTGGAACAGCAGGTGTTTGTCGATGCATCTGTGGAAAATGCTCGCACCACAATCTCTACATCAGGACACACACACGGGCAAGGACACGGGGAAATTGAATCTTATTACTAATTAATGGCTTTAATGCCTATGATTAGGCCTCAAAAACAGTCTATTTTCTGAAAGATAAGTTTAGCCCTGTTTGAACAGGAACTCAAGTGCTCTGCTAAAGCTGACGCCAAAGAGCTCAGCTCCGCTAATCAAATTCAGAAGTTCTGAATCTACCGCCTAGATTTTCAAAAAACTGTGATCTGAGGAAAAATGAGACCAGGAGGGTGCTTTGTTCTCCAGAAAGAGGTGCCACAGTTGGGGAAAGGGTGAGCACGGGGTGTGGAGTACAGGACCTGGGAGCCAGCACTTGCTGGGCCAGTCTCATGGGCCAGGCCCTACAGTTGGCGCACGGGAAGGCCACACTCTCTCCCTCAGGGTGGGCTCAGGGTGTTGTGAGCACTCCAAGGTGGTGGTCCCCAACCCCCCGGGCCACAGCCCAGTGCCGGTCTGTGGCCTGTTAGGAACCAGGCTGAGCATCACTGCCTTAGCTCCACCTCTACCCCACCCTCCTGTCTGTCGAAAAATTGTCTTCCATGAAACTTAGGAACCTGACCACACAGCAGGTGAGTGGTGGGTGAGCCAGTGAAGCTTCATCTGTATTTACAGCCTCTCCCCATCACTCACATCCCCACCTGAGCTCCACCTCCCTCCCCTATCATGGAAAAATTGTCTTCATGAAACCAGTCCCTGGTGCCAAAAATTTGGAGACTGCTGCTCCAGGGGACAGGGGTACAGAACAGTTCTCAGCTGAGAATGATTCGATCCCTCAGCAAACACTCGGTGACATGTGGAGACACTGTTAGTCATCACATCTGGGAGAGGGGGTGCTACCAGTATCCAGTGGGTAGAGGCCAGGGATGCAGCTGAACACCCTACTGTGCAAAGGACAGCCACCACAGCAAAGGAAGACATGGTCCCAAATGTGAAGCACATCCAGGTGGAAAGCCCTTGATGAGAAGAAGGCAATGTGGCTATAGGGGAGTGCCCAGCACACCCTGGTGAGAATGGGGTCTCAGATCTGCAGGGGCCACCCTTGTCAGCATCTCTAGCTGGCCATCCTCGGCTGTCCTCTGCAGCCTGCACACAGGAGACACTCTGTCTCACACACCCAATTCTCCCCTAACTCGGCCTGCCCACACAATCAGGGTCTGGGCTCTCTGATCTTACAACAGATCCCCTTCCAGTCTGGACATCGTATGGATCAGTTCTAGAGCCCAAAGTCAAGGACTCAGGAGCGGCCTTGGTTCTGCCCTCGCCCAGCTGGGTGGTCACTGGCAGGTTAGAGCCCCTGTTGCCTAACACAAGGTGGTCGCGAGTGTCCACTTTGGAATCACACAGATGGGTTGAGTTCGAGTCCTGCATCTGCCACCTACCAGTTGTGACAAGAGGGTGGCAGGAAGATGCTGCAGCAACACATAGAGGAAGAGAGGGGGCCCGAAAGGATGGGCAGCAAAGGAAGAACTGCTTCATTGGGAGCCATGTAGGCTTCACCCTTCCTGGTCAAAGAGCTTGGGAGACTTGTTTAAAAACAGAGACAAAAACATGGTCCAAGGGAAGTCACTGCGGGTTTCAACGCCAGGTCCCAGATGCGACAAGTGAAACAGTCTCAGATTACACATCTACAAGTGGGAACAAAACTGACCGGGGTTGAGAGACGATGATGCTCACAACATGTTGCACAATTCAGCGTGGGCCAAAGGGCTGGGTCTGTCTCAATGTCCCAGCCCCGGCTGGTATGGGCCTAGCCCAGCATGGGGCAGGGGCTGCAGGAAGGGACATGCCAGTGCATAGAAGACGGAAAAGACAGATGTGCTGTGTACACTCTCCAGCTCCCAGTGCCAGCCTTATCCCTCTTGCTGAAAATGACCTGGTCCTGCCTCCTAATGCAGACATTCATACGTCGGCTTCTCTGTGGTCACAATGACTCTCCTGTGTTCTTCCCACCTAGCTGAATCAGCAGAAAATCTGTCTCATAAACTCTGAGGGAAAGAGCACTTTCAAATCCTTTCTTCCTGGGTGCCATGACATGAAAGTCAGCGGGGCGGTGAGTATGTTCACTGGGCTCTGCAGGTTTCCACTGGGAAGAGACCAGCAAGGGACATCTGTCAGTGCAGCCAAACCAGGCACATGCTCAGGCCCTGCCCTGATATAACCTCCTTGGGGATGAGGGTCCTTGCAGGCTGGGGTCCCTGTCTCTTGGGGCTGGCATGGGGACAGAGGGTCTGCTTGTTTAGGCAGGTGTACAGGAAGGGGACCGGCCATGAGGTTCAGCCCATGGAGCCCCACCCAGCTCAAGTAGTTCAAGACTGTGCAGAACAGCAATTCATCTTACCAACCTGCGTCGGAGCAAGGGAGAGGGTGACATTCAGAATAAAACGTGAAAGCCTCACTCGGGATCACAGTAGCCACCTTGACCTTGCACCCGAGCCCTCTGCCGTCACCCTTGCGTCCTCCAGCACCCCGTTCCACCACACTGGCCACAGCACCCTCCTGATGTAGGGCCTCCACACGCACAGTGCTTCCAGCTGGCATGTCCCCTCCTTCCCCCTGCAGGTCTCTCAGGACAGGCCTCCCCTGATGACTCCCCTACCCTCACTCTGCTCTGCTGTTCTTCCTCGCACTCAGCACCACTGGACAGACCCACACACACTGCTCACTAGAGCCCTGTCTGACCTGCCCCCCTGAACTCCAGGAGAGCAGAGACTTGGCTCCCAGCTGTGTTCTCAGCACCTGGAACCCTACTGGCATGGTGGCCTTGGCTGCCCACTAGCATCACACTGAGGGAGCATGCAGTGCTTTCTTTCCTCCTAGGACGCCTCCAGCATTCATCATCTGCAGCTCAACCTCGGCTCCCGCCTATGGAGGTCTCAAACTATTGCCCCAATCTAAGGCAGCTTCCCAAGGTTGCTGTCCACAGACAGGTGTACCAGAAAAAGAGGGTTCGAAGGCCAAATGGAGGTGTTCTTGCTAACAAAAGGGAACCAATTCCATTGCAGGGGACTCCTGGGAGCCTCGACTGTGCCAAGGTGCAGTGTATCTCCACAAGGGGTGCCGCCATGCAGCATCACAAATGCAACTGGGTGCCAGGCACACCTCAGGGACACACTTTGGGAAACTCAGGTGTGAACCCCACCAGCAACTGTGTGCACCCACAAAGCAGGGCAACAACCTGGCTGTCCTCAGCCCCTCTTCCTGGCACAGGCCAGTTTGTCATCCATCTCCCACACCGCAAAGACTGGCTTCCCTTCTTCTCTCTGCAGGAGCACTGCTGGGGCACGCTGCTTCTGCCTGGGAGCTGTAGCTGTCCGACCTGTGCTTGCCCGTCTCCCTCAGAGGGGTTGGTAGGGACAGGTGCTAAATAAAGACAGGCAAATGGTCAGTGCCACCAACCTGCAGGAGTTGCCTCACTGTCAACAAGCAGCACCAGAGTGCCGAGAACTCGTACTTTTAAGGTGGTTCATGTGGCAGAGGCTGTGCCACCCTGCAAGTCACCTGACATCAGGCCCATGGCCTAAGACACACCCAGATCCTTTCCTAAACCTGAGGTGAGGAGAGCACAGGAAATAAAAGTCAATAATCAGCATTTACCTACTATGTGTTGGGTACTTTTCATACTTTGACTTGCTTAGGCCTCCCAACTCCCCAGGAAGAAGAAATTTATTGGGTTCTTGGAGGGAGACCTAAAATAATGGGCATGCATGAAAACTGATTCTCTGTACCACAGTGGGGCAGGGTTAGAGGTCCTGTGTCCTGCTCTTCTTTGCATCCTGCCCATGACTCCATTTATCTGGCAGCTATGGTGGGCGGAAGGGCACTGCCAAGCAGCCAGGGGAGCCAGGCAACCATCCCATGTCTGTAGTTAACTCCCACAGGCCCTTCGGCAAGATTCTTGTCCTGGATACTGAGATCTCAAAACACTGCCTACAAGATGAGAAGTTGGGCCAGATAATCCCTAGGGACCCTTCTAGCGCTAGCAGCCTGTGCTGCATGATTCAAACACAGCTTTTCCCCTGAGCAGCACATGGCTTAATTGCTAGGCAATGCAGCTGATAGGATCTGTAATCAAAGTTGGGCAGGGAGGGGTGGTGGGGGCGGTGGGGAGAACTGAAGTCATCAGTAAGTGGACACTTTGATGAGTACTTACAACCACCATTTAGCATCTGAAAGCATCCTTTTCAATTATCTGAAAAATAATTCACAAACTAACCTGAAACCCAGAGTACACAATTAAAGTGTTGGGAAACAATCAGGGATGTCGTGACGCTCTCCTGGGCCCAGTGAGCTTGAGGGGTGGGAGGCAGACCTCTGGAATTGAAAATCAGCCGAGCACGAGCCAATTACCACCCTGAGATCGATCCTCCAAATGGCACAGGGAGGCAACTGGATCCCCGCGCGAGAATGCTCAGGGTCATTAGCCCATGGTGAACAGTCACTGAGCAAACACAATTCGGGAGAAAGGGCCAAACTCAAATTGCTGTCTTTAAGAATCTGACACCCTCAGTAACAGCATGAAATGCGCTTGGAGGAGGAGGAGGAGAAGGATAAAGGGATTTTGCTCAGGACACTCCCTTTCTGTGCTGTTTGCAGATATATTTATAAAACTCAGCCCACTGGAGCAGAGCCCTGGGCTTCTCTGAGGCTCAGAGGCCTGCTCTGCCCTGTGTGTGGGGCCTGGGCAGGTCATTCAGTGTTCAGTGCCCAGGGAGAGGAGCTGGCCTCACAGTCACCTGGTAGGTTGCTGGTACCAGCCTGGAGACCATGATGCCATGATGTGTGATTGGGAGCAGGGTGGCACCAGACACCCCCATCCCCAGGAACCACTCATTGAATGTACGTCTCTGTGGATTTGCCTATTCTGGACATTTCATATAAATGGAGTCACACAATATCTGGCCTTCTTTGTCTGGCTGCTTTCACTTAGCATGATGTTTCTCAAGGTTCATCCATGTTATAGCATGTGTCAGTGCTTCATTCCTTTTCATGGCTGAGTTAGTCCATTGTGTGGATAGGGCACATTTGTTTATCCACTCATCCGCTGATGCATATTTGTGCTGTTTACACTTTTCGATTTTTATGAATAATGTTGCTATGCATATTTGCCTATAGTGTTTGTGTGAATGTATGTTTTCAATTCTCTGAGGTATATATCTAGAAGTAGAATTGTTAAGTCATATGGTAACTTTATGTTTAACTTTTTGAGAACCTGCCAAACTGTTTCCCAAAGCAGCTGCACCATTTTGCACTCCCACCAGCAGTGTATACAGGTTCCAATTTCTCCACATTATCATCAACAATTGTTATTGTCTGCCCGTGTGACTGTAACCATCCTAGCTAGTGAGAAGTAGGTATCTCGTTGTGGTTTTGATTTGCATTTCCCAAGTAACTAATGAATGATGTTGGATATCTTTTCATGTGCTTGTTGGTCATTTGCATTTCTCTTTGAAGAAATGTCTATTCAAGTCCTTTGCCCATTTTTAAAATCGTGTTTTTTGTTATCGTTAAGGAAACTTCTTGACTGAAGTTTACCAAGATTAGCCTTTTGAGTTTCCTTTTCTTGAGCGTATTTGGCGTTTTGTAGGGTTTTTTGTTGTTATAATAGGTTCCACACACAGCATTGAGAACATATTTATTTTTGTTTTTTTAATGAAACAGGATCTTACTATGTTGCCCAGGCTGGTCTCAGAACTCCTGGGCTCAAGCGATCCTCCCACCTGATCCTCCCAAATAGCTGGGATTATAGGCGAGAGCCACCATACTCTGTGATTTTTGAACATATTTGTGTAGTGGCTTGTCAAGTCACTTGGGCTGGCAGCTTAGGGACTTTCAGGTCTGATCAGAATTCCACTATTTCTTCATAGAGTAATCATAGAATCTTAGAATTAAATGAGCCTCAGAGAACAACCAGTCTAGTTCTCTCATTTTGCAGATGAGAAAACTGAACCCACTGCTTTATCCACTGTGGATAGCATTTTCCTTATATTTAAACCTACCTGCCACTGGGTGTGGTGGCTCATGCCAGCACTTTGGGAAGCCAAGGCAGGAGGATCACTTGAGCCCAGGAGTTCGAGGTTGCAGTGAGCTGTGATCATACCATTGCACTCCAGCCTCTGGATGACAAAGCGAGACCCTGTCTGTAAAAAATGAAAAAACTAAAAATAAAAATCCTGCCGACCATTGCCTCTTTTCTCATGTTCCTACAAGTTTTTTTTTATAGGTTAGTAAATTTATTTTTAAATGATTACAAAATATTTAGTCAAATATGTATGTTAGATATGAAGTTGTATGACTTACACTTATTTGGAATCATTCAGTGTCATTTTTAAGGACAAAGTTTTCTTAAGAAAACTGTAGGCTATTTTTTTTAAAGGGAAATAAGCAGATGAGGCCAAAGAACAGGAAGTAATGCTGACCTCAACTTAAAGTAAGACACTTATATTAATCTTTGGAAATAAACGAGCTCTCAGTATTGCTCACTTGTTGCTATTAGACAGTGTTAGACAATGCTTTTATGAGTCTAAATTAAAATAGATCTGGCATAGGGTTCTATCTTTTTCAGATTAAGCAGTTTAAAGCTGCCTCATAAAAGGGGATTTCTTATGCCCCTGGAATTAACTTGTGGATGTGTTGGCAATGGCTTCCTGCTCAAAGATATCAGCTGATAGGGAAGTTCAGGATGCTTGGCCTTGCATAAAAGATCTCTGGAAAGGTTTTAGTTTTTATTTTATGCATTAAATTTTTTTTAGTGGTGGTAAAATATATATAACATGAGGTTTATTATTATAACCATTTTTTTTTTTTTTTGAGACAGAGTCTCACTCTGTTGCCCTGGCTAGAGTGAGTGCCGTGGCGTCAGCCTAGCTCACAGCAACCTCAAACTCCTGGGCTCAAGTGATCCTCCTGCCTCAGCCTCCTGAGTAGCTGGGACCACAGGCATGTGGCACCATGCCCGGCTAATTTTTTCTATATGTTTTTAGTTGTCCAATTAATTTCTATCTAATTTTTAGTAGAGACGGGGTCTCGCTCTTGCTCAGGCTGGTTTCGAACTCCTGAGCTCAAACAATCCGCCCGCCTCGGCCTCCCAGAGAGCTAGGATTACAGGCGTGAGCCACCGCGCCCGGCCCTATTATAACCATTTTTAAGAAATACAGTTCAGGGGCATTAAGTACATTCCCATTGTGGTGCAACTATCACTACCATCTATCTCCAGAACGTTTTCATCATCCCAAACTAAAACTGTGTACCCACTAAACACTAATTCTACTCCTCCTTCCCCTAGCCCTTGGCAACCACCATTTTACCTTCTTTTTCTGTGATTTTCAGTACTCTAAGTACCTCATACAAGTAGAGTCATATAATGTTTGTCTTTTTGTGTCTACCTTATTTCACTTACTGTAATGTTGTCAAGGTTTATCCACGTTGTAGCATGTGTCAGAATGTGGTATGTTTACCACATTTTGTTTATCCGTTCATCTGTTGATGGACACCTGGGTTGTTTTCACCTTTTGGCTACTGCGTATAATGCGGCTGATGAACATGGATGTATGTTTTCAGTTCTTGGATATTTATCTAGGATTGGAATGGCTGGGTCATAAGGTAGTTCCATGTTTAATGTTTTGAGGAATTCCTATACTGTTTTCCACAGTACCTGCACCATTATACGTTCCTACCAGCAGTGTACAACGGTTCTACTTTCTCCACATCCTTGACAATTCTTGTCTTTTTTTCATAATAGCCATCCTGATGAGTGTGAAATAGTATTTCCTTGTGATTTTGATTTGTATTTCCCTAATTATTAATGATATTGAGCATCTATTCCTGTACTTATTGGCCATTTGTGTATCTTTGGAGAAATGTCTGTTTAAGGCCTTTGCCCCTTTTTGAATTGGGTCGTTTGTTTTTTTGTTGCTGAGTTTAAGCTAACAAGTCTTTTGATTTGCAGGGATTTTAAGGGGATGTTTGCTGTGTGGTGCCTTATAAATATATACCCATGTATCTTGTTTATTTTTTTAAAAGTCTGTTAGATGGATGTAGATCTATTATGAATCAGTATATGTTTATTATTCTATATTATGTAATATGTGACATGTATTTTTTGTTCTAACAGTATATCCTTTCGGGCTCTGATGACTTCAACTTGTACATGTGGAGAATTCCTGCAGATCCAGAAGCAGGTGAGTATATCCCTGGTGTGGACCCACTGCGGTTGTTGGCTCTCTTGACCTTTGGCACGCTGTGCACTGAGACACCAGATCTGCAGCAATAGAGGATGATATTTCTCTTTGAACATAATCAGTTTATCGTGAAAGTGACCAAAGGAAATTTTATTTTATTTTTTTAATTTTTTATCCTTTTTTTGTGTGTGGGTTTTTTTGGGTTTTTTTATTTCAGAGTATTGTGAGGGTACAAACATTATGGTTACACTTTATGTCTTTGCCTCACCCAAGCTGGGGTTAGAGGCATGCCCTTCCCTCCTACAATGCTCCCTGTGTGTGTGTGTGTGTGTGTGTGTGTTTTCATTTCATTTTGTTTTGTTTTATTTTTTAAGAGACAAAGTCTTGCCCTGTCATTCTGTCATCCAGGCTAGAGTACAGTAGGACGATCATAGCTAACTGCAGCCTCAAGCTCCTGGCCTCAGCCTCCTGAGTAGCTGAGACTACAGGCATGTGCTGCCACATTCAGCTTATGTTTTTAGAACTTTTTTAGAAACAGAGTCTTGCTATGTTGTTTAGGCTGATCTTGAACTCCTGGCCTTAAGTGATCCTCCCACTTCAGCCTCCCAAATAGCTATAATTACAAGCTTGACCCACTGTGTGCAGCCCAGAGGAAATTTTAAAAGAAAAATTAGAAGCCAGATTTAACTATATCCCTCAGACATAGCCTCACCTGACATAAATGATGCTTAGATTTTTTTTTTTTCCTCCTAAGAACCTTTCTATAGACTTCGTAGATCTCCTTTATGTCCTTTATTTCCTCCCTTGTGTTTCACACCTGGAATATTTTTGTCTTGCTTTTACATGCTTTTCCTTTATTATCTGTCTCCATATTCCTGCTTATCACCCTACAAACAGTTGGTAGGACTCTTCCTTTCTTTGGCCTCCCTGGTTATGTTAACTAAAGGGAGGCTTTCTCTGTTGATGGATAAGTACATTCCCTGGGGTTTTGCTGACCCCAGACATTAAAAAAATTAGGAAGAAATATTTCTACATTTGCTTTAAATGTATTCTGAGAAAAGCCTGCATCTTTTCATAAATTGTATCTAAGCCATCTGAACTTTCAAACAGCGTGGATCATTCTTCTTCGTTCTTTTTTTTTTTTGAATACATGCCATGGACTACTATTCTTCCTTCATTATTAATAGCAGTGTCCTCACATACTCAGTGTACCTGCTGGTAGAAAAGTGTTTATTTTTAATATTCAAAAACAACTCAATACAGCCATCTGTTTCAGGTGATACGTGGCATCAAGCTGGAAAATAGCCATTAAGAAAATAATAAAGAACTATGCCAAGTGCATTACCCAAAATGCGTCTACAGTAGTGCTCAGAGTTTAGGGAAGTTTTTGCCTTTGCTATTGCTGAATTAACAACACTATTACCAAACATCTGCCTTTCAAAACCTGTTGAGGCCCACTTTTGGTGTAACTATCCAGTTGCTGTGGTCTAGTTCTACTAGACAAGTTACAAAAGAGCTTTTCCCTTTCTAGAATTTGGAAAGACGAGTGAAGCAGCTTACTTTTGAAGCACAACCAGATTGGACAGCAGCAGTCTACCTGAACTAAAAAAAAGTGGTATTCTAGCACTAGAAGTAGGTCTGGATGAGGCCACCTGTCGCCATAAATCCTAGATTGATGAGCTGAGAAATAGTCTTTGGGTTTAATTGTATCTTTTACCAGATCTTGAAAAGCTTTTAATTATTAAGTCATTGTTTAAAATAGAAAGTGGATAATACGCCTCTCCTTCGTGGGACTGTTCTCTGGAATCTTTTCCACATTTGAATAGAGAGAATGGGAAAGAATTAGCAATAATACTGTAGGTTTTTTTCTCGCTCTGCTGCTTTCTGTAGTGACTTAGATATGGGCCACCTAGTCTACTAGAGCTGCAATAACAAAATATCACAGCCTGATATCACAGTCCTACTCTTCAACTTGGCTTCAGGGATACTTGGTACCTCTTATTTTTATATGTAATATCTCTATTTTTAAATGTTGACAATTAATTCATAGTTGTAAAAATATTCAGCAAGCCTAAACAAAACATCTGAGGGCTAGATGCAGCCTTTGGATTCTAGCTTCAAATGCTTAGGTGAGGAAAATTCTGCCAGGAGACTCTTAATCCAACCTACTGCCTTTTTGACTTAAACAATTATGGATCTCTCTCTCCCTTTCTTTCTCCCTCTTCCTCCTTCTCTCTCTCTCTCCTCCTCCTCCTCCTCTTCTCCCTTTCTGCTTCCCTTCCTCCTCCCCCTCCCCCATACCTGTTGACTGTGATACTAAGGCAGGCTAATAAGGGGACGCTGGCTTGCTGTTACATACCTTAATGGCATAATCAGAACTTGACTCTAGATGACAAGTAATCAGCATTTGTTGGATGCCTGCTGTGTATTTCACAGTGGCTGCCAAATGCTGAGAGAAATAGAGAGAAGTCCTGAGTGTGCGCCAAGGGCAAGGGCATCTTATTCTTCCCTGCTTTCTTGTTCAGAAAGACTGTCAATAAGTCTTTTTTTTTCTGTACAAACTCCAAAGATATGAAATTTATTTACTGTATAAACTACTAACTTAATGAATAGGCTATGTGGTTCACATAGGACTTCCTAGTGGGCTGAAGATATCATTTCAAGATATAACACCTATACCCACCATAAAACATGCTACCTGGCAAGATCAGGTCCAATTTTTTAGTTGATTTCAAATAATAACTCGTTTCTAAAAATCCCTTTAAAAATAAGAGGAAAGAATAGAACTGGGAATTTTGCTGTGGCAAAGAAAAAGCCAACCAGACTATGTTTATACCTCCGAAATAGGTAGGAAGGGCATCTGTTTTTATGTGGTAATTCCGAAGATAAATAAACCAGCAGTTACATATAGAGCCAGTGTGGTATATTGAAAGGAGTATTACACTTAAAATCATACCTAGATTTGAGTCCTCTAACTTCAATTTAACTGCCACTAACTAGATGAGTGATTCTAAGCAGGTGATATAACAGTAGTTATCTGAGCCTCAGTTTCTTCTGTAAAATGCCCCTACCCCTGACTTACATTGTGTGGTGATTTAATAATCTTGGAAGCTTTCTGAAAACTATGTGCATTCAAGTGTAAGACATTATAATTGCTATGTGTAGTAAGAGCGGTGTAGATTCATAATTTCCAAAACATTGTCTCCCTAACAATTTAGGTATGGAAGTAATGGATTTGGCAAAGTGTCAGGGAGATAGGTGCCTCTTGAAAATATTTATATTGCCCTGCCCTTCCCTTTCCCCTAGTTCTTGTTAGAAAAGGCCTTAGGGTTTTCACAAATAGAGTTGCTTTCCCTGAGGTATGTTTCCACTGTAAGGTCTTACTATTTATGGAAAGAAGCACAATGTAATAGAGTTGGTAGGCCTGACTTTAAATTCCTGATCCATTCATCTTAAAATTGGGCTATGAAAAAATTTCATAATCCTACCAAACTTCTGTTTCTTCATCTGTAAAATAAGGATAATAACGTCAACAACAATAATATCTACCTTCTTAGGGTTATTGTGAGAGTACTTGGTAGCTATTCAATTATTTTTATTTCTCACTAAGAAAGCTTTCTCCCTTTTTAAAATCTCCTTTTAAAAACTCAGAAATCAAGACATGGTCCTCCTTTGGTACCCTCCTAAATGGCTGATTGAGTTGCTCTTACATGAAGGCTGCTCTTGACTCACCAGTAGTTCAGGAGGGTTCTCTTATGTGACAGGTTTTTCCCTGAATGGAAGGGAAAATCATGCATTTAAACTGCCAAGTCACTGCAGCCGCCCCCACGGGCAGTAGGCTGATGAGGTAGGCTGGAAACAACTGTAAGTGCATTTTTATGGGCCTGCATATGTGTGCATGCTCTGTCTCTCTTCCTTTTCTAGACATGTATTCAGTCTCAGTGAGTTAGTTACAATTCCCATGTAATTGGAAAAACAGCTGTTTTTAATTGGTTACAGTAGTTGGTTATAAACACATGTGAAGTACATATGATGAAAGAAGAACTCAGTATAATTGACTTTTTTGTGCAACTAAGCATAGATGCCTATGGAGCTCTTTGAGTTTTACTGACAGCGCTGGCTGTCCCCATCTGGCTTTTCTCATCTCTTAAGTGGTTACATGATCCCCAGGAGGCAACCACTGCTCTCTCTGTATTGCCAGTATCCTTGATAGTAATTCTCTTTATGGTTTGAAACTTAAAGACCCTGTGACTGTTCACTCAGGCTTTTTTCCCGGTGCATCTAAAAGAGTTTTTGACACCTCTTTTAGATGTACCGACTAAAGAAGTAGAGTGGTCCCTTGCATAGCAGTAAACTCTTAATTCTACCAGTGGAGTCAGGAATGAAATAGATTAATTGTCTCAACAGCTACTTACCAAACCTCATTTTAGCAGATAATAGCTTTAGCTTTCTCCTTCAGGTCTGTTCCAGAGAAAATGATGAGGGGTTTTACTTCAATTTGCTCACTTATTGAGTATCCTTAGATAAGATATTTATATGATACAAAGCTTTATGGGCCATTAAAAGACAAACAACTTTTTTGCCTTCAAAGAGCTTCTAATATAACAGCAATGAGAAAAGGGATGAGCATGCAATACACACACACTCAATTTAAAAGTGGGTTTCAAGGCCCATAAAAAAGGTAATTAAAAGGTGCTTGAAGAGATTTTGGGAGACCGGCAAAGTTTTCATGCAATTAGCATTTCAAAGCACCTTTGGATAGGTAGGATTTCAGACCCTTTATTTCTCAGCCCTACTACAGTAAAAATGCTGTAAAAGAAAATCTGAAATTGGCTGCAGAAAGATGGAGAATAAGAAACACTTGGATAATCCACACATTGGGTAATGGAGCCCATAAACGGGGATTTTTAAATTTATTCATGCTTGTTTTCCACAGTCTAATATACTCACTTCTTTTCATTAGTTCATCAAATACTTATTAAAACCTACTGTGTGCTCGACATAGTTCTAGAGACTTGGGATGCACAGTAGAGACAAAGGAGCCCTGCCATCGTGGAGCTTACATTCTTGCAGAGGAAGCAATGAACAGTAGACATAATATATATTGTGTTTAAAAGGTTGGAAGTGCTATGGAAAAAGTAGAGCACAGTAAGGAAGATATGAAGTGGCATGGAGGGGGCAGTCAGAAGAATGCAGTTTTAGATAGAATATTCAGTATAGGCCTCATTGAGAAGGTCACATTTGAGCAAAAATCGCAAAGTAGTGAGGGACATAGCCATGCAGAAATCTGGGGGAAGAGCATTTCAAGGACAGCTAGCACAAAGCTCCTGAAGTAAGACCTGGTGTGTTTGATAAACAGCAAGGAAGCCAGTGTGTTAGGGCAGAGGGAGGGAGGAGGAGAATAATAGGGGATGAAGTCAGAGGTAAGCTTTTACTGAGTCAATGGGGAGCCATTTAAGAATTTTGAGTGGAGTAGTGACTTGATCTGACTGACTTTAAGATGATCACTCTGGTTGCTGCTTTGAGGATAGATGGTAGGAGTGGGGCTGCCAAGGATAGGAACGGGGAGAACTAGTGGAAGTCTCACATAATACAGGTGATCCTGGCTCAAACCAAGGTAGTAGGAGTCAGATTCTAGATATATTTTGAAGGTAAAACCATCAAGATTTCCTGAAAGATGGTAGGGAGTGCAGTTTACAGGTAGTTTGAAATGTCTCTTAAACATCTAGGTAGAGATGTTGAATAAAGTTTGAAGTCTGGGGTTCAAGAGAAAGGTCTAGAGTAGAAATAAAAATTTAAGTTTTGATAGCATATAGGTAGTATTAATATTTAAAACCATAAGACAGATGAGCTTATCAAGTGAGTGAGTTTAGAAAGGGATCAAGGACTGAGCCCTAAGCACTCCAACAATCAGAAGTCAAGGAGAGGAAGGCAAGTGTGGTGGTGCATGCCTGTAGTCCCAGCTACTTGGGAGGCTGAGACAAGAGGGTTGCTTGACCCCAAGAGTTTGAGGCTGTAATGTGCTATAATTACGGCTATGAGCAGCTACTGCACTCCAGCTTGGGTGACATAACAAGACCCCATCTCTTTAAAAAAAAAAAAAAAAAGGGGAAAAGGAGATCAAGAAGGAAGGAATGACCAATTGTTGACTCTTGCTGATAGGTCAAATAAGATGCGTTGGGATGAAGACTGAATTAACCATTGGATTCTTTGGTGAATATCACATGCTGAATTTTCCCAAGCCCAAGTCTTATTGCTTAGGGAAGACTTCGGTAATTATAGAGATTTGATATCCTTAGTATCATTTGAATAACTACTGTTACCTGATTTTTCAACTTCTCCCCCTACAAAGTAATACCACCTCTTTAAGTATTTGTTCACAGTCTTGCCTTATCTTGCCAAAATCTTGTAGGATTTTGTTTGATATCCCAGTTTAGAGCTACCAAATAAGACTCTTCTACGAAATGCCAAAAGCATTTCCTATAACATAATCTGTCTTTTTTGCTTGAGCACAGAGGTTTTTTTAATACTGTTAATTCTTAACAGTGTTCTTTACTAATTTCTGTTTAGCAATCATTTGTCAAGTTCTTTATATGCCTAATTCTAACTGTCTTGGATATGTCAACATCTAAATCTTGAAAGATTGAGGTTATTTCTCTCTTTATGAAGACTAGCGCTCTATTGCTTAGAAATGCAAATTTTATCTTCTGCCATCTTAATTTTTTGTCTTCCATCAATCAGTCCCTTCCAGTCTTCTGGTCCCCGTTCCAGGTTCCTCAGTACTGCTTTCCCATTTACTTTCTCCGTCCCATTCTTACCAAGGTGTTTGTTCCACCCATTAATTACAATCATGCCTCGCTTAACAACAGGGATACATTCTGAGAAATGAACTGTTAGGCCATTTCATCATTGTGTGAACATCATAGAGTATATTTACACAAACCTAGATGGTGTAACCTACTACATGCCTAGGCTGTATGGTATAGTCTCTTGCTCCTAGGCTACAAACCTGTATAGCATGTTATGGTCCTAAATACTGTAGGTGATTGGAACACATGGTAAGTATTTGTTTATCTAAACATATCTAAATATAGAAAAGATATGGTAAAAATGCGGTATTATAATCTTATGGGACCACCATGGTATATGTGGTTTGTTGTTGACTTAAATGTTGTGTGGTGCATGACTATAATGGGTTACTAGGAAAGGGAGAAAAATCCAAAGACTCTAACAAGAAAATTAATACTGGTGTTTTGTCCAGATTGCATTTGGGATTGATTTCAGTACCAAATACTTAAGTGTCCTGTTTTATAGCCTCAAGTGCCATTGAGGACCACTTCCCAGCATGATTGATAAGTTACTATTAGACCAAGACATCAAGAAATCATGACCATCTTGCTTTTAGCTTTTGAGTCAAAAACATAGCCATTCTTGGAAGACATTGTGACGCGAATGAAATTAGAAAAAAACAGAAGTGATTGAAGTTGGCTAGAAATGAGAGTAGTATTCTGATTCTTTAGAGGCCTGAGGGTCTAAACCCTGGCCTGCGAAAAGGGGAGGGAAATTAGGACCTATACACTTCCCCTTGTCTTCTCTCAGAGGATATTTGGCCTTGGCGTTTTAGAAAGATCTTTATCTGGGTTCTGAGCAAGGTGTTTTCTCTGAGTTGGATGTGTTTCCTAGGATCCTGGAGTCCGTCAACAGTGAGTGAGTCACTGATACTAGAATTCTGTGAGATGCCCTGTTCTCATTTTCTTTTCTGAGGTCTTGTACTTTGTACTAGAATAGATAAGGTGATTTATAGCCTTCTCCATCTCCCTAGCATCTGTTCTAAACCAAAGAAAAATGGATATATGGGAACTTTGGCCTCAACTTGTGAACAAAACCTACAAAGGAGTGCCAGCATGTTTGGCTAAACTAGCCAGAGCAGATGGCCCAGAGAAATAACTGTTGGTGTATATATAGGGCTATATAAACAAATGGCAACTCAAGGACGAGTCAGGTCCTTTTTCCTGGGTATGTGCTATTTTATTCACTGGCACTTACTGTTTGTGATTAGGTCATAACTCAGCTCAACAACCACAGAATGAGGCCGGGCGTGGTGGCTCACGCCTGTAATCCTAGCACTCTGGGAGGCCGAAGCGGGTGGATTGTGTGAGCTCAGGAGTTCGAGACCAGCCTGAGCAAGAGCGAGACACTGTCTCTTCCAAAAATAGAAAGAAATTAATTGGACAGCTAAAAAATATATATATATAGAAAAAATTAGCCGGGCATGGTGACGCATGCCTATCGGGAGGCTGAGACAGGATTGCTTGAGCCCAGGAGTCTGAGGTTGCTGTAAGCTAGGCTGACACCACGGCACTCTAGCCTAGGCAACAGAGTGAGACTCTGTCTCAAAAAAAAAACACAACCATAGGATGAGGTTGATCCTTACCTGGGCTCTCACCCAGAGTCTTAGAAATGACCCTGAACAGAGATGATGTAGGTTATGTAGTTGTTGGAAAAAATATTCCCTGCTTAACTTCTTCCAATTTGATCTTTCTGTTGACCAGCAGGGTCTACCTACGTAATGGAGGAAAGGAAACCCCAGGTTCTTACTGATATTGGCATCTTGACTTTAACTATTTCAGAATAAAGGAGAAACTATCTGGTTTATACAAATTTCCAGGACTAATAAAAATGTATTCTCAAAAAAATCATTGTATGTAAAACTGTATAGTAGCAGCTGTATTCAATCATTTGAAACCTAGAAACCAGGAAAGAAACTGTAAAGAACCTCTCCCAGACCCAGTCACTGCTATGCTTCTGTGTACACAGCCTTGGTTACCTTAAACAAATGGCAGTAGTAATTCTCCCTGTACCTGTTTTCACCATCAGTCTCCTGGGTTTATTGACTTTCCTCTTCTTTTTCAGATTTCCTATATACCAGTTTGGGTGGGAAAAAGGAGAAAAAAACCTTATATTCAAATTGCTGCCAAGAAGAAAAACCAGATGAGGTCACATTGCATGAAAGAGTAGTAGAAACAGTTTTTCCATGGTCTGAATTTTCAAGCATCGATACCTTTCAATTATTCTTTAGATCTGAAAGCAATTGTAATTGTATTCCAAGTCAGAAAGTTTGATTTGGTTGATAAACTTTTGTTCTATGGTAGCTGATTCTCTAAGATATGAGACCCTTTATCTGTCCTCTTTGATGTTTCTTATTCAAAAATTGCACTGTTCTCAAACACTAGCCATTCAACAAGTATTTATCATGTACCTGCTGTACTTCAGACATTGCACCCCAGGTTCTAGGTTTGCTAGAGTAAATACTACAGATCCAGCTCTACTCTCATGGAGTATTCAGTGTTCCAAGTGTGATGAAATGTCTTATGGCGATACTAAGATCTTGTGCTCAGGATACCATTGGATAGAGTGTCCCCCTCCCCACTTTTAATTTAGGATGTCAAAAGAAAAACAACCTATTTTAACTGTCATAAAGATTTAGAAATCAATTATAAGCTTCTGACTCCATTCCTATTCAAACCCTTCTATCCCTTAAAGGCAACTGATATGGTAAAAAGCGTATTAGGCATTGTAGCCAAACAGACTCTGGTTCAAATCCTGGCTTTGCTAGACTTGGGATAAGTCACTTAAATTCTCTGAGTCACTTAAATTCCATTTTTCTTTTCCTTTTTTTTTTTGTAGGTAGTAGGATTAAATAAGAGATTGGTACTAGGTTTAACTCAAAGTTCCTTTGGTAGTGACGAGCCCAGTGGTGGTAGGGGTAGGATGTTAGAAAAGTAGCGTTCAGAGGAGACCCGTGAGTAGGAATGCTACTTTGTGATAATCAACTTTATCTAGAAAAGAAATAGACCCAAAGGAACTCCTGGAGCATGGTAAGAGTCCTCTATGAAAGCAACTGTTTTAGGTTCTCTAGAACCAGGTTATTTCTGGGGACGGAAATTGTTCTAGTCATCTTTCTTGCAGACACTGAGACATTGAGAAATGTTTGGAATGAATGTTTGAACAAGGTAGAGTTGGGAGTGGGGCAGAGGCCTGTGGAGCATAAGCTGTGCCTAATGATACTTTGTGCCCTAGTGGTGCTATGCTCCTGGTAGGAACTAAAAAGATATTCCTCGATTAAATAAATGAATGCTTATTTGTTTGTGTCTGGATTTCGCCAGTTGTGCAGGGGCACAAGTTTCCCTGTGTGTGCTGAGCTGTTGATGATTGCTCTGAAGGGACCTCATTCAGAGCTTGAGTGCATATGTTCTGTATGGGTGTGATACCATTACCAGTGAAGCTGAACCTTTGAGTTTATCCCAAGTTCATAAATTCCCAGGCTCTAGTACTTGTCTCATTCACCGAAGAAGAAAGCCTACAGAATGGTCCTTAAAATACAGCTTTTTATCAGTGGCCACTTGACTTTAATCTATACATGATGTCTTTAAGGCTCACTCTATAGTTCAAATTCTCAATACTTGGGCTCTGCTTATTATAAAAGTGATTGAAGTCTCCTTTCTTTATCCTTAGTTCTCTCTGCTATCAGAGAGGAAAAAAGGATTCTCTCCATTATTTTCCCAGTGGTTTTGTTTTTGTTTTGGGGGGTTTCTGTTTTGTTTAGTTTATTTGCTATTTTTATCACAGAAATTGAGAGCAAATGGATTGGAGATGTTTTTTGTATATTAAGTCATTATGTGCTTCTGGTTTTACGTGTTCCTGGCTCAGCTGCCCAGCTATTCCCAAGCAGTTCAGTCTCATTTAGTGCATGATTGGCCTTTTCCAAGGCAACACTTGGATTCTGTCTTGGTTATCAAAAACTTGAGAAATGTTTTAAGTGGCTTTGGTTTCATTGACAATGGAATTGCAGTGGGTGGGTGTGGGCAATGCTTAAAGCCTAAATAAAGGCTCTTGGTAAGAGCACATATGCTGAGAGGTGTTTCATCTTCCCTCTTTCCATAGCAACTTTAACTATAAGATTAAGCATTCTGCTGGTGGTATAGTTAATAAAAAAAAATCTCTGCTCCTGTTCAGAGCTGTTTATTTGCCATTACTGGAATCTGTTTACTTTCATCCACTTCATCATTTGATTTTTGTTTCCTTCTGTCTTCCCAGGTGGCATTGGTAGGGTGGTCAACGGAGCCTTCATGGTGCTGAAAGGGCATCGATCTATTGTTAACCAGGTCCGATTTAATCCCCACACCTACATGATCTGCTCTTCTGGTGTAGAAAAGATTATCAAGGTGAGGCACCTTCTCCTTCTGTCCTTTTAGAGAAATTATAACAATTTATAATTAGAAGAAACTAAAACAATGTATGTAGGAACTCATATCTAAACATATTAAAGGTCTATCAAAATTCTCAAATTTTGACATATTATAAAATATTAGAAAGTTGATATTAAAAAGTGGGTTTTTTTTTTTTTTTTTTGAGACAGAGTCTCACTTTCTTGCCTGGGGCGAGTGCCGTGGCGTCAGCCTAGCTCACAGCAACCTCAAACTCCTGGTCTCAAGCAATCCTACTGCCTCAGCCTCCCGAGTAGCTGGGACTACAGGC